>VWZW01006512.1:29843-184542 GCA_013397115.1 Edolisoma coerulescens
AAACAATGCAAGCCCCATTATACTCAATATTCAAGTTCTGGGCCAGCAGGAATGCCTTGAAACAAACTATAAGATTCTCCAAGATGTGAAACCCACAAGACGGAAGATGTGAAACCCACAATTTTCGCTGGTTAGACTGCAAAAGATCAAGGCTGATAAAAGTGATCTCATTTTCTCATTAAAGAAGCTTCAAGTTTCTTCAAGAATGAATTTCAGATTTTCACATCCATTGGAAAGCAGACTTTAAAAGTCTGAGGGACAGACTGAACGATTTAGTATCACAGACTACAAGTTGGTAACCTCTGTGACTCTTTAAAAGAAAAGGAACAAGAACAATTTTTCCCAAGAGTGATATCCCAGAACAACACATCTGGTAGACAAACCCAGACAAGAAGTGACATGGAAAAGTGACAAAGCAAAACCAAAAACACTCACACACACAATGTTTTAGAAGAAACCTTCTCAAGAATTTTCCCTGTAGATTAAATTCAGCACTTGGAGAACTTTCAGCCTGTGTTTTAACCAAAAGAATTTTCAACCTCTATTTGCCTTGTTTGCCGTTTAGGAGTGCAGGATCTATCCCTATAAGAAGAAACAAAGAAAGGGGTTATACTTACATTTGGCTTGCTAAGAATGCTGGCTGGTTGAGAAGACCCACAGATTATACTATGTAAGTGCTTTGGATGGACTTAAGCAAGTTCATTCCCTGTATTGAGTACTGGAGCCATATCAAATACAATTAGACTCACTGTAACTCAGCAGAACACATAACAACCAGGTATCACCGAAGCCAAGGTTTTGGCTGGAATCAAAGAATAGTGGGGGATTTATATGGCTATGGAGACCATCTACAGTTACATTGGACAGGATTAAAAAACCCACACACATTTTAAAGAACATAAATCTCTGGGTTTTAAGGTATGAGCCAACTTTTCTCTGAAAAGAGAAGAAACTTTCCTTCTAAGTAAGTTATTCCACAATGGTGGTGGGGAGAAGCACCATTTCTAACCACAGTAAAGGGCCTCATCCAATGAATTGTGATCACCTGATGTTTAACACTGATGCCTCACTTGCGTACCAGGGTAATTCCTCTCTTACCTCAACCAGACCTACACAACTTCAAGGGTTCAAATAGCTCTTTTGGGATAGTAGTAAAAATAAATGAAGTGATCTCAGCAGTAATGTGGATCAGTGTTAATACTGCAAACATATAAAAGTTACCCTCTTATTGTGAAGCTGAATGTAGACAAATTCAAAACAAAAAAGACATTAATTGTAAATGAGCAGGAAAAATAAAAACCTCTGAGAGGTGTAGCAGGTCCTCAGTAATTCCATTCCCATTTCTACTAGCTGCTGTTCTTAAGACTGAAACCTCAGCTCAATGCAAGTTGTTGGCAGTGTCAAATTATTGACTGAGACTCGTATACCCTGTGTATACAATCTGCAAGCTACCAGTTCTCCAAACCCTTGAAGAGGTTGAAATTCTCAATTGCTATCCCTGCTTCTTGCTCCCTCTCACACAATCCCAGAAGGATATAAGTGTGATCAGAGGCAGTGCCTCTGATCAAAAGGGAGATGAGAAAGAGGGTAAGAAAAGGGAGCTACATACCCAGCTGACTTTCTGTTACACTGTGCAATGGGTAGATGCAAATTCAAAGAGAGCTGTGGGGATGCTGAAAGGAAAGAGAGACTCCATGGGGTCTCTCGGGTAAATCCATGCCTGAGTTTCACCACAGCAACTGTAGGGAGAACATGGCCTAATTCTTTCCACAGTCAATTTGTGAGCAGGTGTGCTAAAGCGAGAGATTTCTGCTGCACAACGCCAGTGACACAATCATAAAGAAAAAAAAGCGGAGATGAAAAATCAATAATAGCTGGACATTTATTTAAACAAATGCATCATCCCATAAACAGTGCAGCAGCTTTCAAATGTAAACAAGAAAAGGTGAACTTTGTTCACATTATGTCTCCAGCTGTTTTGTGTTTCAAGACTGTGCACCACAGCTGGGCTGATGAGCTCTGAATCCTGGGAAAAGGAGAAATATTTAACCTAACTTAAACAGAAAGAAGCAAGCCTCAGTGGTGAGAGATAACAGGTGGGAGTTGTGCTCTGCTGCTGTGCCTGGAGGGTAAAATCTGGCATGCAGAGGTAGCTTCAGAACAAAAGTCGTCACAGCTGCTGTTTGCTGTTCTCCTGAAGTCCTTCCCTATTTATTCAGCATCACTGACAGCACCCTAGCAACATTAGTTTAAGTCACCGTCAATTGTTATAAAATTAGCTTATGCTCCTGAAGCCAGGGCAAGATGTGGGTGACATTATCTGCACATCTGTGCTTCTCCATGTCTGTGTAGAGAATACATGGTCAAAATGTGAATGCAAGCCTCTCTCCCTGCTAAAATACTGGATAATGGCACTGAAACAAGTTTTTTTCCAGTCCTCAAACCTAAAAACCTCTCCCAGAATGAAAAAAACCAAAAAACTCAGGAGCAGTCCTCGTCCATATTTGCAGGACAATGGTGTTAATAATGAATCATTCATTTATCTTAGCAAAGGGGAAAGTCTGTTGTAGATCCCCGACTCTTTGTTTTCTTGCTGATTTTTCTCTCTCTAACTGGCTTTAATGTCAGGCTTTCAAGACTGCCGTAGTCCTCTGGATCTTGAGCCTCTTTCTTAAGCACTAAAGGCAACTCCAACATCAGCAGATTTACAATGTATGTTAAAACTGGGTGTTTGGGCCCTCCCTCACGCAGATACAGCAGACCCACATCCTGTATCATCAACACACTACACATAACATGCCGAACCTTAAGCCACAAAGATTCCAAGGTGTTTGCTGTTATAGATTTGCCGCTACCAAATGGAATATGACAACTACGTGAAAAAGAAAAATAGGTTTTAACCAGCATAGCTTCAAACTAACACTGACATGTACCCTTTCTTTTCTAATTTTCATCATCACTAAAAAAACCTAAATAAATTTTAGACACAGTCTCTTGACTGAGAAAGAAAATGCGGTAGTCCAAATCCAGCCTCCTTCCAAGCCACTGGCAAAAATTCAAGAGGTTTTTTCTTAAAAAAACCCTAAGAAATAGGCAGCAATGCATGGGCTCTTTTTAGTATACCACATTCAGCAAGATTCAGCTCTCTTCCTAGGGTCCTCTCAGGACCACCAATATGGATGCAGATGCCAGTTATTTAGCAACAAATAGGGATGAACAGGTAAAAAAATTAGTAAAACAACAGCTTGAATGGCATATTAGAATTGTCTTGTTTGCCATTTCCATTGCATGCCAGATTCAAAGACTCACATCAGTGCACCTACAAACCACATCATTAGGAGAGGGCTTTCAAAGGCAGATCTGCAGGGGTACTTCTGTACCCTTGGCACTATTAGAGACTGCGTAAGAGACTGAAGCTACAGCCTTGACCAGAATCTAGCACAAAATCCCTCTTGTGATGACCCTTACAGGGGACAAGTACACGAGCACTTTTCAGCAGAAGGGACCAGATTTTTAAGAATACAAACACTAAGAGAGCAAGGCATAAAACCACCTTCAAAAACTTATCTCAGTATGTTTCAATCAACCCAGAGCAGTGATTGAAGAGGGAGGTAAAAGTACAGCCCAACTCACTCCCAAATCTTCTCAACATAAATAGCGTGGAATCTGACTGCCTCTTTTTCTCTGCATGCAGGAGAGCAGCCAGGATCTCACACACAGTCATTACTCCTCCAGTCATATGGGAAAAGAGCAGTGCCTGCTGAACGCAGGCACTCCTTAATCTCCTTCATAAAGGTCTTCCCCTCAGAAATGTTGCTCAAGCTGCTGAAAACCCCAGCTGGGAGATGAGCTTTACTGGACAAGATATTCATTGTTCAATTTATGGCTTGACTGTACTTGCAGAAATGTGTTTCACTTCAGCATCAGATGAGCTGGATGAAGGGAAGCAAGGGAGGAGATCATCAGAGGGTTTCTTTCTTTATTTGATTTGTTTGAATCACCGAAATGAAGATGTTTGTCTAGCTCACTGAGGGGTAAACATCTTTGCTTTTCCCTGTGTGTCAGCTTTTCATTTGGTAGGATTTACAATTTCAAATAGTTGCATTTCTGAAGGAGATACAGAGGCGCACACACACAAAAAGAAGAAAAAGGGAGGAAAGTTTTCTACCTGCTGGGAACCAAAATCAGAGCTGTACTCATGTAAGCCTGCTGTAACCCCATCATCAACTGGGGCATGCTAGTGAAAACAAATACAAAATTCAATTTCATTCAGAGAAATAAATAAAACAAATAAAAAGAATCTATAGCCTGAAATTCCAAGAGAAGAAGAAAACCTATGGCTACGTTCACCATAACAGATCTCAGTGATGGAGGGAAGACATATTACAAGTACCAACTCATAGTGCAGTTTGATCAGCATGAATTTTATTTCACTGCTGAGTATCAGGACTGTCACAAAACCAGGAGAGGGGGGCTCTCCCTGGCTGATGGATGTTTCTAGTGAGGTTTGGTCACTGTGTCTGAAACAATCACCCTTCCCAACCTACAACACGCAACCAGCACACAAACTCATGTGTTATCATTCAGCTTATAACACAACTACACTCCCATGCATGTGCCTGTGAGCATATTTTACAAGCACAACAGGATTTACCATGGAGATGTAAAGAACTTACCATAAAAAATTTACTTCTGAGAGTTTCTAAAGTACGTTCAAAGTATCCAGTCCCCTATATAATGTGAAATCAAAGAGAGAAAACCTGCCAGAAAGGATATTAAGACTCTCTTGATTGTGAGGGCTCATAAAATAAATGTGTTGGTTGTTATGGATTAAAGGGTGTACCAAAAAGATGAAGGAACACCTAGCATCTGGAGTCTATATTGTAGTCTCTAAAATTCCTAATAGGTCTGTGTCAAAAAAAGATATACTGAGATTAATAGGCTAAAACGAAAACGTATCCCTTCAAGATGAACAGAAAAACGTTTAGCCAGAAGTAACACAATCCCCAGGATTTATGTACTTCCAAAACACACAAGACTGTCATTCCTCTATGCATTTCATCAGTTTCTGACCTTAAGATTTATCTAAAGATGAAAAATACCTTAACTTCCATTTCATTGCAAATTCCGGATTATGGGAAATTAATAAAAATCAATATGCTGTTTGCTTGCCTTGGCACTCATGACCTCTGCAAGAATTGGCTCTGTCATTGTTTAAATGTAAAATCTCTATGCTCTCCCTAGATAATCTCAGAAGAGACTAGTATCAGTAGTTCAGTAGGTGAATCTTTCCAAATTGACCCAAAACCTCTTTAAAGGTTTCATGAAATCTTTGAAAAGCACCAAGGTATAAGCAGAAATTAGCGCCTGTGACAAAACTTGCAAATATCTCCTTGTGTTCTTAATGCTGTTGAAGGAGAATGAGATATTCTGTGTTTTGTGATTGGCAGCATCACCAAACACAGTTTCATAGCTGCTGCCCTTTGCCAATAAATAAATTCTTTGTGTATCCAGTTATTTCACTTTATCACTGCTGGAGGCCTGCTTGTCTTTTGCATTTCAGCCTGTTCATACAACTCTTATAGGATAGCAGGATCCATGAGGGAGGCATAAAAAAATCTGTACATACCTTGGACCACATCAGTACTAAAGGGGCTTTTTTTAATATCAGCCAGAATCATTACCTCCCTATTCCTTTCACATGGATCTTACCATATACATGAGGAGTAGGAGAGTCTTGTCCCATGCTTGGTGCTACCCAGTGGCAAAACAAATAAAGCCCTCCCAAGACAGAATATACCTGTCCTGCCCAGAAAAGTTCCACATACCAAAGACTAGGGCAGCAGCCTCCCAGAAGGATACCAGGGAAAAGGCACCTTCCTTGTAACACAGAGAGGCACCAAACAATAGATGAGCAAAGCTCAGGCACACCTGGCTCCTGAGGGAGCTAGTCAGAGAGGGGCTTCAGACGAGGGAAAAGGAGGTGGATGCAGAGAACTGCACAGCTGCCTTCTCTTAATACCTTCAGGCTGGAGCTAACCAGGGAGTTCATTAAAAGAGGAGCCACTCCTGGTGAATTCTGAATGCCAGTTCCACTTTTTACGGGGTTGTTGCTTCTTTTTCAAGCAACTTTTACTTGATAAAACCAATAATTTTTTCCTTTCTTTCCTCAAGATTGTGCCTCATAGCAATTTCTTTAAATACTGTGAAAGATCGTGTTCTGGTCAAGAGTTGTGGTGCAGCAAATTTTATTTTTATTTTTAATAATTATATATGGTATTTAACTACTGGATTGCAATTCCTTTTTCTTAGTTTCTCATCAAAATTCATTAGGAACCATGAAGTGTAACAGTATTTCTGTGTTTCCATCTACTATAAAGACAATATCTGCCAGAAACTGTACGTAATGACTGTAGTGCTGTTTAAACCATTAACAAAATTACTTCTTTCTACTTTCAAAATAGCTCAAAGGCAACTACGAGTGCAATTAATTGGTCCCCTATGATACTGGTACACACAGATTGATAAACTCCACAAGGATAATTTCAGTAGGAATGACTGAATGGCTCAGAGTTTCAAGTGCTTAACATCATTTTACATTTTCTCACAAAGAACTTTTACTTTTGAAAACCATATTTCTTCCCTTTCACTCAGCAGCTGTTTCTTTCTCTCTTCTGTCTTCCTACAATACAACTTACACACAATAACTGCTTAGTGCCAAAGATGGGTTTAATCACTGTACAAGATGCTAGAAACTTGCTTCTATTTTTTTTCAAATCCATCCCCAATGTGACAATAAGACACAGAAAGAGTACATCTGGAGTACGTGTTGCAAAGACAATCCCATATCTGTGTAGATTGTCCATTTAACCCCAATTTGACAAAGTTGTCAATTATTTTCAAAGTGAGGGAAGAAAGTGGGAGCAAAATCTTGGCATCATAAATATCTCTTATACTGTAGTGGCATGCTCTGGCAAGGTGTCTGCATTACTGAGGTGGATCTGGAATTTCTTTAGAGAGAAGAAAAACTGAATTTAGAACAACGGACTGTCCTCCATGTACAACTTGTGGCGGGGTTACAGCATCAAGTGCACAAGTATTATTAAAACTCTTTCCCTCTTGGATGTGTCTCCCATTTATTCATTTGCCTTTCTGTCTTTTGCATAGTTCATGCCCTTCTTTCCTTGCCAGGCACCTTGCTCCTTGTGAATGCCTAATGTCTAAGGGTGTAGGAGTCATTAGACTTTGAGATCCCAGATTCCCAAGAGGATATGAAGCTTGATAAAAATATTCACACCTCTCTTTTGTTTGTAAAAGATACAGCTAAGTCCTGCATTTAAATAAAAAGAAAAATCCACTCAAATAGCACCCCGGGAAACATAAAGTCAAGTGCACTTGAAAATAAACATTTTGGAAAGTCATAAGAAATTCTACTATTTCTCCATTTCTGAGAACAACTCTGCATGTCTGCAGATCCTGAAGATCAGAGGATGGACTTACATGTCTAACCAAGTCACCTACACTACTCTGAATTTATTAACTGCTCCCTTGAAATTTCTGAAGTAAAGTGACATATCATATTGAGTTTTAATTCTGATAATGAAAACAAGGCTGCCATTTTGTATTTGGACTGATCAAGAAGGGGTCTGCATTATATATACAGCTGCTGATGCCCGCTATAAAGGATAATTTTGCTGTATTAACTCCATAAATTTGATAGAGCCAGCAAAGCTTCCACTGCATAATAGCTTAATTTTTCATTCTAATAATAACTGGCTGCCAGTTGAAATGAATGGGAGCAAAAACAAACATTTCTGTTCCATGACATGATCCATGACAGATGAACAGTTTAGGAGGCCCTAGGGCAGGGTATTCCAAGCCTCTCCTCCCTTCACCCAACAGTGGTAAAAGCATTAACACCAAGAAAAAAGGCTGAACTGTAAAGGAACTCCTCGGGAAATGACCCAGCTATCCTCTACTTAATCTACAATTGGCAACACGCCTGATTTAAGACTATGCTAAGCATCCAGGATTTTCTAAAGTGCTTGCAGACGGTGTGTACAGTATAACATACGCCTGTAAACTACAGAGTATGAAACATCCCTCTCTCAATCACACACAAAGGCTTAGTGGAGCTTTTTGCTTTGTATTCTACTTACTCTGTGTTGAGAAAAACCCCTTCCCTTAGACTATACAGAGAAGATTAATAACCTGATTATTACTGTTTATTATTAGTATCAATTTCACGTAATGCAACATGAAAACACGTATTCCCTTTTAAAGAAATAAAAAAGCCCACATGCTTGAAGCTTGACAAATTTTAGTAAAAACGGGGCCACATAGTTTAGTGCCAACAAGTTACTCAGGCTTTATGTGAGTATTGATTTATCTGCTAAATGAAAATGAATAGCCACCATATCTACTGCATTGTTTTGCTGCCTCTGCAAGATACAGCACCTTTTTAAAGAAACTCTAAGTAGTTTTAAAAGGTGAGTTGATAATGCTGTCTTTGAATGTGAAAAATCCACTTTGAGGGCCAGGTATTTGTATTAGTTTTGAACAAATGCCACCAGGGGCAGAATTGGGGTTTGTGCCCAGCTAGAATAGATTTTTAGAGTGGGGTATTGGTTTGTTGAAGCGAAAACATGAAAACTTTCTGAGAAAAGTGCAAAAGCAAGAATTAATGCATAAACCAAGAAAGTTTTGCCTGAGTTAGGATCAGATTCATGAGAGTGGTGGATTCCCCTCACTAAATGTTTAGCATTTGAGGCCTGTCAATTGGTCATTCCTTTGTATATTGCTGGGCTGGAAAATTCCCTAATGACTTCAAGTAAAGTGTCCATTATAGGCCAGTAATTATCATAGTGTCTGAGAGGGTATCTAATTTGATAGAAGTGAAAACAACATACCATCTAACCCTTGGGAGCTCAGGAAAAGATGGTAAGAGAAGTACAAAACACCCTATGAAAGACATACTCGAGACCAAAAACTGCACACAATGAATGAAAACAGAATGATGAACAGCAGCGTGGCCTTCTGAAGCTGTCATTTGCCAAACACAAGTTGCTGTAACATAGACTGGAAAGGGCAATCCATGGCTGCCTAAAACTAATCTCCAGTTGTTACCTATCATCTAGGAGCATCTAGGTTCTGCCAAGGGATCTCCATTCCCCATGTGCCAGCCCTCTGTATCAGGTTTGCTTGCATCCAAACCCAAGAGGAAGAAGAAAAACTAACTACAGCCTGAATATGAGACAGTCAGCATGGATGAGCCCAACATGGCACATGTAGATAGGTCTTAAACCTGCAAACCCTCTCCTCCTACTTAAATCCTTAGATTCTGCTTTTTCACAAGTACTGGGAGGAATAACCTCTTTCCTAAACAGGAACTAATGGATGGTTATTGCTGAACAGAGTTAAAGGTCAGTGGATACTCTTAGGATAGGATCAATCAGTGAAAGCACAGAAGTGAAGAGAAACTCACGAAGTGAGAAACAAAAAGATGGTCAGAAATCCGAGATTGCTGGTACTCTGGAAAACTAGGGCATGCTTCAATCGTCCCTGAATGATCTTTATGTGGTTGGAAGCAAAAGGGTTATTATCTCCACAGAATGTTGGCAAAGCATGGAGATAGTTAATGTGATAAAAGCATGGGCCCCGGATTTCCATGGTGAGAATGCAAAATGTCTTCTTGACGGGAAATGCAAAACAAAGAGTATTTTACATGAAGGCTTTCTCTTTCCACGGTTACAAACACTCAGTGGTTGAGTGGTTTACCCCTAAAAGTAGGGTCGTGTTAGAGCGCACCTTAAAGGAGCTGAGTAAGGCAACAGAAGGAAAACATGGCTTTGCAAAGAAAAACCATCTTTCACACTTTGTCAGCTGTCCATTGCAAAATATATGGTTAGAAGAAGTTTACCCCAGCTTAGTGCCACGAAGTTAAAAGGCTCACAACAACTGCTAAGTCAATTTTAGTAGTCAGTCTGTTCATCCCAAGGTATGGGACTCTGTGTGAAGGTAGAATGTCTTTCTAGTAAAGGCTGATGTGAGGTGTTTATGCCAACAGCCACAGCAAGAACTGCTATGGAAACATGGACATACATGGCATGATTTGTACTGTTGAAGGCAGGTTTTAACTTAATGAATCCTAATACCCACAGTGCAATTCCCTAGATGTGAGGAAAATACACAGTGGAGAACAAGGAGGAAATTCCACCTTTCTTCTGCTACTGGACTTTTGAGTACAATATGCCAGCTCTTTTTTTTTTGGTTTTTTTTTTTTTTGCTGTGACTGGAGTCAGAGACTGCTGCTGACCATGTCAAATTTGGATTAATACAGAACTCCCAAAACAAAATCCTACTCAAAGGGTGATTTAAAGTTCAAAGAAAAGGGATGCATTCAAACATCTCTCTCTCTCAAAATTTTTCTTTGAGTCCTCTAAAATGGACAAACATGTTTGTTTCTACATGAAGAGTCAAGTAAAAACAACTGGCCTCTTCACAAAGTCAGTCTTTGGGTTGTTTTGTTGGGGCTTTTTCTGGTTTTGGGTATTTTTTTTATCCCCCTCTACCTGCACAATTTATGTGAAGGCTTTAGTCTGTCATCTGTTCAAAAAAAACCCAGCTAGGATACTAATATCACACATTCCCACCGGATATGTTATGCCAGACCAGAGCAACTTATTAGTGGAAAAATTCCACTAAGCTTGGAATGGTCATCAAGTCACTGTCTTGCAAAATGCAAATATTTTCTTATTTTAATTTTATGCATATGTGCATGAATGCTGAAGTAATATTCACATGCTGCCAGGCAGTTCCATATGCCAGCTTTTTTATTTCTGCATACATACCAGTGTCAGGTAGCAAATGTTATGAAGCCAAATTACACATTGCCTACATTTGCACATGTATGCTCATGCGTGTGTTTTTCCCCAAGCCAGTTAGTCCTCCCGTTTTTCATCTATCTGCAGGAGGAAAACCAAAAATGCCCAGGTGTGAAAATCTCTTTGAAAACAATAGTTTTAATAAATAAAACATAATCACAGGGCTTTTTCCAGATCCCACCAGCTTTGGCAATACTTTATATCACTAGCACACTAGTACTAAAAAAGCTGACCCGTCGATGGTGTTGGTCATTCCTTCACTGCTTTATCATCCTACTCCTAACCACACAGTGGCAGTAAATGGGGGGTGTTCTCTGGGTTCCTATTAGGAACCTCACTACCCCTCCTTTCTCTCTTTCTTGAATTAAAAATGTTTAAATTAGTTCAATATGTCTTGAACCTCTTCAGCACACTACTGTCCGTCTGACTCACTTCCAAATTGAAGTGCATATATAGAAAAAATTGAATCAGTTCAATGATTTTAAATCACTCTTCAATGTGCAAAGTAATTTAAAGCTACTGGAGTGCTTCCAATTTTTATTAGTCCTTGAATTTGGAAATGATCGAGGCTGTTCTGGGCATGTGCAATACACTGTGACTTAAAATTATTATGTCCATACTTACTTTAAAAAAAAAAAACCCTCAGATTTTACTTAACAGTAGAAACCACTGAGGAGTACCATGGACAAATTTTAAAAAACAAAATAGGGGGGTGCATCATTCCAGAAGGCATCAATCTTGAAAAACTCTTGCAATTTTTAAGAAAACTGAGAAACACCATAAAATGCTTGAACTGTTCTATATGCAGCATGGACTCCCATTTTAATTGCTACAGCACTTTTGCATTTAATTACTTTCAATGTATCTAATTGCTCTAAATTTAGCAGTTTCCCCAAAATCAATATGAGAACAGAATCAAAAAGGGCTGACTTTCTCCTTAAATCTTTTGAATGCTTAGTGAGGTGATTAATCTTTATGCACAAGACTAGTTCTTATTGAACTTAATATGCCTCCTCACCTGTTTGAGTAGGCTCAGTAAATGAATGCTACTCCTTTACCTACATGAGTAGATTTACTGGAGCTCTAGAGAAGATAAAAGGACTGCTTACAAGCAAAAGTATTAAATATGTCAGTGATGTAATACTTGAAAGAACTAACCAGACTTCTGCTTCTCAACAGAATACAGCTCTAATACAGCTGTTTGATGCACTCAGTATCTGTTTTTTGGAGATATAAAAGTTGAAGTATTCCTTCAAGCTGAAGGTCCTCTTATTCTCCATCGCCATAATTATAGAGTGAGGAATAAATAAAAAAAGCCCCACAATGAGTCATATGACCCCTTTACACCAAATACATTTTTTGACTGCCATAAAGACAGTCTCTTAAGACTGGGTATTTTTATACATCTGGGGAAACCTTCTGGATTCCTCATCTATGAAGCTTCCCAGAAGCTAAATCATGCACATGAGAAATAAGACCACCACCTCCAACCCCTTTTCCATAATGTTCACAAATAACCCCACAAGCCTTCATACGTTCCTCATAAATATTATGGAGCATAACATGGAGCCCAAGTCTATGGAGAAGAGGATTGGCTCTGTGGGGAACAGGAGTTCAATTCCAAATAGGCCTATTTGCTACAAAACTGAAGTGCAGAGAGATGAAGCGGTTTAAGACCAATTACCTGAAACCAGTTGCTGAGCAGACGGGAAAAATGATGCATCTGGAATGCATTCTCTTCTTGCACATCTCACCTGACTCTCAATGTCTCCATGGCAGCTGCTGCACTGTACACAAAAAACTAACAAGCCACTGGATTTGGTGTCTTGGTCTCCTGTGTTGCCCCATTCCCCCACTGCCATTACAGAGTGAAGAGAACCCAATCCTCAGTTTCTCTGTTTCTCTCACTGTAACTTTACACTTTGAAAAAAACAATTAAGGACCAGGACTTCAGCCTTGCAAAGGCATCTCTTGGCTGTGCCTGAGTGCATGTTCAAATTTGCTTCCCAGTAGCTGCAGGCATGCAGCTATGGGAGGGAAAGAAAGGCCACATCATGACCTTATTTCTCATTGGGCTCCTGGGATCCTTCTCTCCCAACTAAACATCTGCCTAAGAGCTGGCCAGAAGGTAGCTCAGAAGCTGCTTTTAAGAGTAAACAACTCACTGTCAAAGCTCTCAGCATCAGCACTCTGTGGAGGAAACAGAGGATTTACTGTGTCATATGAGTTTAATATTTGATATATCCATCCACATATACCTTACTATATCCTGCCCTTGTAATGGGGATAGACTCAATGATCTAATACATCTTTTCCATTTCTAGCTTCTATTATCCTATTATTAAAAGTAATGAGCCTCTAATCTAACAACTGAAATAATCAATAAGAAACTGAGTTTGTTTTTCAAAATTACTTTAATTTTAAAAATACAGCATGTCCATTCCCTGCTTCCTGCTTTTGACCGTGATAATAAAACTTTCCGAATGGCTAATGCAGTTTAGCTAAACAAATTAGCCAACTCCCCCATCTAGGGGGAAGAGAAAGTTTCCATTAGCTATTCAGATGTTCTTTGCCTGGTCAGCTAACAATTTTTGCAAACCAGACATCAGAAGATACATGATTTTAAACTCACTATAAGGCTGGGATACAATGCTCTGCTATAAATCCACAAATAGTGCAAACGTGAGAGAAAATTTGCTTTGAAAATTTGATGGAAAATAAGCTTGTCAGTGTCTTGGTCCAGACACTGGAGTGATTTTCCAAGTACATAAGTTCAAATGTCAGTCCTACCTTTTTGTTTCATTTTGGACAAATCACTTTAGCTGCCTTCCGGGAAGCAAGGCTAAAAAACCTCCCTTCACGCTACTCACTTTATTGCACTGAGGTAGATTGTAAGCTCTTTCAAGAAGCTCTAGCCAAAATTGCTACATGTCTTTACAGTGCCAAGCCCAGCAGTTTCATGGCATTAGTAGGGATTGTAAGGGATATTACAGTATTAAAAGAAATAGAATTTGATATAGTAGTACAATATACTGCAGATTCTTAATAATATAATTAAACTAATTACCAAGTGCCACAGAAAATATACCAGCCTGCACAATCATTTTAGATTAGATGTCTCAATTCTATATTAGCAAGGTGTTTGGTGTGAAAAGAACAGATCAAGGGATTACTGCAGTTGGTGCTGAAGGCTCTACATCTATAGAATATGCAGTTTTCAGGGGTTACTTGAACCAGATTTTATCTGATTCCTTGGACAAAATATCCCTACCATGTATGTAGTTTTAAGACTGAAGAACAGTCATTATTTTGGACACTTGTTTCCTATAGGGCTCTGGTATGTGGTTGGGAAGTACCTAAAGCTCAAACGCTGGTTCATTTTCCTTCAGAAGGAATCTAGTTTTCCCCCACATCACCAAAATCCCCATGAACTGAATCAATGTGACATAAGTGAAGAAAATCAGATCATTTGCTTCTGCTCTAGGCCAAAGCTCCAATTCAAAGACAGCTGCTGATGGGAAAGTATGTGGAGATCAATCTGATGCCGTGACAGCTCTTTGTGCCATTGTTATCATGCTCCCAATAATTCTCTGAGCTTCAAAGACTGAGAAGAGGTTGCTTGACACGACACTTTGAGCAATAGTCACTGAAAAGTCCTCTGATGAAGAAGGCAAAAAGGAACCGTAAGTAGAAAGACCTTCTAGAGCAAGACACTCTAGATGTTTCAGTCACTATCTCCAGATCATTTGTTTCCCCCCCGAATTATCAACACTAATGAAGGCCCTTCTCTAAGCAATGGATGATGGTCACAGTAGCAGTATTGACTTTCCCAAAACTTTCAGTCCAGCTGATTTGACTGCATTTAACTATTATTTCATCATGGTAGTAGAGGGTCACAACTTCAGACAATTGCAAATTATTCCTCCTTTTTTCTTTAATAATCTTCCCAGTAATATCTCACTGTTCTCATTAAAGTCTTCTGTACATGCATATCTTTGTTTTGATGTTGTAAGAGCAGAGACATGCCTATGACATTTTGCTTGATGCTGAGATTTGTATTTCCTCTACACCAAGTGTAACTACAACAAAATGGCTGCAAGAAGAACATATCTGAGTATGACATACAGGCAATTCAAACTGAAGTAATAATACTGAGAAGACCCATTAAGAAACCAGCCAAACCAGCAGTCCCTCTGGCATGACAGCCAACGTCCCAAAAAGTCTCAGACCCTGGATGAAGCCTTCACTAACCATGGCCAGCTAGGCAACAGAAGACAGACAACACATACAAATTACATTAATCTTGCTGGAATTTTTTGTTAAGGGTTTGAGGAAGTTGTTAATCCATGCCCCCATTTACAGACAGTGAAACTGAAAGTCTTTTATTGATACATATAAAACTTTCCAGTTTTCTTTGACATTTCACTGTTTCAGAAAAGTATAATAGCTTACAGAACTTTTTTTTCTCATCTACCTAGATTATTCTAGAAAATAAGTCTATACTGATTTCTAAACAACTGTAAACAAAATGCCTTGTTGAAAAAATTAGGGAAAAGGAAAAAACTTCACACTGCTGTTTTTATAGTCAAAGACTATTTAGCTGCTCAACCTTGCTCCTTCCATAAATGAACGACTCATAGCTTTATTGGAGAAAGACCTGAAATGAAGTAGAGACCACTGAAACAATGAAGAAAGATGCAACTGTTTGTTTCTTGACCTACTGGTTAGCAAACCCAAAAAGAAATGTAGAAATGTTGACAGCTGCAGAACTTCCAGGAATACTCTTAATTAAGACATAGAGTACCAAGAAGGGTTAATACTGTTTGAAAGTAAAAGCTCTCATTCTAATAACAAGACCTCTCTCTGTGCACTGCTGGGTCAGCATGGTAATTAAGAAAATTGCCTTTAGTGCAGTTGTTTGGTAATGCTATTATCATCTTTTTTCATCTTTTAACAAGAGTAAACTACTTGAAGATGTCCCCATTTACTCTTCTTGCTTCTAGTAACCCATGAACCCATCAAGTCCATACTATGCTAGCATTTAATGGCCTAAATGAGTTACTTTATCATCTGGTTCACCCTGAAGTCTTTTACATATTTTTCTTGACCTTTAACCTTCTGACTATTATTTTGACAGCTATCATTAATGCTGTGTCCTGGGCAACCACACATTGACTAAGATGGATGACAAAATGACTAAGGAGTTGAAAGTAACACACACCTACTTTCATCTTCCTCTTGATTAAATCGAAACCATACAAAGTCAAGTCATACGATGAGTCCCATGGAAGCAGTAGAGAATATGAGCCACAGGTTTACTAAAGCTGAACAGAGAGAACAAGAGAGGCAGAAAAGCGGCCTTATTGTAAAACAAATAAGCTAGATAAATTGGACTCCTAGAACTCTATAAATCTTTCAAGTTATGACTATTCATCTATGAACTTAGATGAATCAATAGGTGGTTAGAATCCAAATACTTTATACTAGTCAGTTAAAACATAGATTTGGCAGTAAATTTCACTCAAAAACCCCCTCAGCCCTCAACACAAAAAAAACCCCATGTTTATGTGGAAAGCACACAGTTAATTGGACAGAAAGTTTGATACAACTTACTACTTTTCTAATAAGCTACCCCACTTCAAAGGCGAGCATGGCCCCTTCTGATCACTTGCATGGAACACCACGGACTGTGGTCCTGCACAATTGTAAGGTCACTACAAATCATGCACCTTGAACAATTAAACTATTCCCCTCAGAAAAGCTGGATGATTTCATTTAAGAAAATGGAATCTAGATAAAAGGGGCAAAAGGAATTCCAAATGGTTCCATGTCCTTAAAATGAGATTAAAAAATGGAAGGAGATGTTAGTGTCAGATAAGATCGTATGCAAAGAGTCATTCTAACTGCATTTCAGACAGCTGGTGTAATCAGGCAGTAGGTTAATGGAAAGGAAGCCACTATATTGCCAAGGAACAGACAAAAAAAAAAAAAAGGGGATTTAAGAGTCTGCTAAAGTATTATCCAGAGACTAGTTTCAAGAAACCCAAGATAAACTATCCAGAAAAAACTAGGAACAACATAAGAAGGAAAGGCAACCAGAACAATGTCACAAAGAAAATTCTCAGCTTCTTTGTCTTGTTAAATGAATGACCCATACAGATCGAAAACTGAAATACTACAGCTCACTGACGGACCTGACATTTGACCCCTCTTTACTAATTAGGGATGGAATCTGGAAACTACAGCACTTATTTACTTTCACCAGCATTCTTTAGGGCCATAACAATTTTTGTGATTGCTTTATGAGTAGAATTTTTACTATGCAGGGACCAGATGAAAATAAAGCTAGCAAAATGACTACAGGCAGCTCTTGGGTAGAGGAAAGCTAAACTTCAGATGACCTTGGTCTCACTCTGGTTTGCACATGCCTGGTGTTTTCAAAACAGATGTTCTTCAAAAGCATGTTCCCTGGGAAGAGTTTCAGATCTGATTCTCAAAAGTTGTGCATTCCCCACAAGGCCCTAAGCAGGCCCAAAAAAGGGGAATGTGTAGGATCAGCCCTTGAGTATTGGAGACAAACTCAATGTTGAACCAATTCTGTGATTCTGGGTTCAAGACCACCAAGCTTCCATGCCTGGATCTCTCTACCCTCAATAAAACTCTCCTTTTATAGAATTAGAAAATGGCCCACTACACATCTATGTTTTATGTCTGGTGTTTTTAGTTGTGAATATTTCCAATTAAAACAATGCTTCTGGGGGTGTGAGTGCAATTCAAGGCACCAAATCAGCTTTCACACTATAATAAAGCAATAATAATAAAACATTTCCAGAACAAATACTAACCCATGCACTCAGCCTCACACTGGCAAATGCCTTTTAGAAGACCATAATGATGCATTAATTAGTCCTGAATGATGATATTACTAATATACAATGGCTTACTAGCTGAGAAACTCACATTAACAAAGCACATGTGCTCTGTGCTTCCTTCACACAGCACACAGCACGGTCAAACTCACAGCCATTTGCATTATTTCTCTCTTCATCTCAGGTAAGCCAGCAGGTTAAAAGATAATCAAAACAAGAAGCCTCATGCTGCACATTTTTACTCATGCAAATACAAACTTTCCTAAATGTAACTTCATGTGCAATATAATGAAACAGCTTGTGAGCTTG
Organism: Edolisoma coerulescens; assembly: GCA_013397115.1. Lineage (NCBI taxonomy): Eukaryota > Metazoa > Chordata > Aves > Passeriformes > Campephagidae > Edolisoma > Edolisoma coerulescens. The sequence goes on from VWZW01006512.1 coordinate 47,905, forward strand.
GTAACTTGCAGGAGTAGTTTTAAAGAATAATTGATTTCAGGAAGATGACTGTAAATTAAGACCATACTCCAGCTCTAGAATCCCACCTAAACCTTAAAAACTTCCCTTTAAAACAAGTTTTGCTCTATCAAACCCGGGTGAGATCACAGTGACTCTACTTCAGTGCCTCAAACCGCAGCCCATGCACCGCACCATCCAGGTGTCAAACAGGTGTGCATGGGACCGTTTTATTGCAGGGTTCAATGATCAGAAAAATCTACAAGGGAAATGGGGACATGTTGCCCCAGGAATTATAGATAGCTTTTTTCATGACAGAAGTGTGATGTATGGACTAGATTCAAAGAAAGGAAAAAAACTATGTTAAAATTAACAATAGCCCTGCATTCAAAAATAAATCAGTCCAGCTACAAAGACTAGTCAATTTTTTACTTGTGACAAACACTCTTTTCCTAAAGTACATTTACAAAAGCCAAACACAGCCAAAAGATATGGTGGTGTGTTTTTGTATATTGCTGTGGATTAAATTAGGCAATTCCTAATTACTTACAATATATTCAAGTTACATCGCACAACAACAAAAAATAAAAGTTGCTCCCTTTTTCCCCCTCAGTTCTTTCCTGGATATTTCTTTCCTTTGTTTATCTCTGTCTAATAATAATGCAGGTTTATATAAAAAAAGTGAGAACTTTAAGAAGTCCAGGAGATATAGGCATCCATTTCAACTAGAAACTCAGATAATTCTTCTAATACTATTCATGATATTGAATAACTGTAAAAGCTTTATTACAGCTTGCATATCATCACAAAAGAGTGAAGACCTAATGCAGTCAGGTTTCAGGAGAAGTTGCTGTGTGCATCAATCAATGTGTTGCTCTATCCGTATCTATGATTCTTCATTAAAATCATTGTCTTATCTGATAAGCAACTGTTGTTTGCTAAAAGATAATAGTTTTTACAGCCACCACATCTTTGTGTGCCTATGCTGTCCAAATTAAGTGCTACTTTTACTACATTGCACAGAATTTTCTTTCTATTTTTGCAGTGTCTTTGTAAATATGAAACACGAAGCCCATGCTTGAATCAGCAACCCAACTCCCTATTTACCAGAGGTGGCAAACCAGGCAGGAAAATGGGATATTCCAAAGTCTTTTAAATGCATGGTGCCCAAGTGGTAATGCAGTAGTAAGGCAAGACTAGTAATTCCAACACGTCATGGTGAGCAGTATTTTTAATAAAAACGCAGCACCAACTGAAGGAATGGGCTAATTCATACCATTAAATGAAAAATTCCCAGGAAGTGTAAACAGACCACAGCTCTGAGCTGATGCTTCCCAGATTAATAAAGCAAAAATAATAAAGTCACATGCTATGACTTGGTGGGTCTCGATCTTTTTCACTTTAATTTTTGGGGTGCATTTTTGTCCTGGGTGATGAGCATACTGAGTGCTGGTCACACTGATGTGATTTACACTCAGACTTTATTACACCTCTTTCTTTCATGTCTCCATCTCCTTTGGATGGAGCCTTCCTGGCCCAGCCTCGAAAAGGCTCACTGTTTTCCCCAGGCCCCCAGCAAGTGTTCTACAGACAGTTGATATTTCGAACACAGATCAGAGCTGAAGAATTTCAGAAATAAACAACTATGGGAAAACTACGTATTTATAACTTATTTCTTCACTGTGTTTCAGTTGCAAAGCCCAAACATGAGAAGAAACATTCCTGAAAACAATCTCTTTCTTCCCACCTATTAAAAAGAAGCATTTTAAATACCAATTTGTGTACTCAGATTTCATTGGTTCTAAAATGAATGAATTTTTCAGTAATCATATAACAGTATTTAACTTAAAGGGCACTCAAACATGCATCTATCTAAGCAGGTATGTGAATTAACTTACCTTATGTCGTAAGGGTGTTTCCCTAGTAATTTGCTTACTGATAAGTGAGAGCAGATGAGAGGTTCAGCTCAATGTTAATTAAGTCAAAACTGTCACTAGTTCACCCACGTCCCTGAGAATTGTACACCTGCAGCCTGTGGGGCCGCACCAGCACTCACTGACCTGAATGCAAAGTACCAAAGTGGTTTTTTTACTGGTTATTCCACATTCACCAAACTCAACAAATCTTGGCCATCTGGAAGTACGAAATAGCCTGGCTTGCACTGAATTTGCCCTGTTGGGCATAATGTATTAGATAAAGTAATTGTATGATTTTACTTGCAAACAGTGGGCCATTATATCTAATAACAGAAACTAATACAATCAGTATGGTTATTTGTGTAGTATCATTGCACATAATATTCAGTTATTGTGGTTTGGGAAAAGAGGAAATAATTAAGTTAAAATTTGTAAAACTTAGATAACTCTTTGAATGTGTTCAAAGTGGAAAGATACTAAAGTATGACTTTTTTTAAAAATTTAGAACAGTAATTCCTATTGCAGAAACACCTACACTTCCCAATAAAATAATACTCAAACAAAAAGCCAGCTATAATCAACCAATGACAAATAGCAACTCTCTTAATTTATTAATCTAATTAATGCATTCCTTATATTTATTAAACTGATCGTATTGGTTTCTCAAGGGGAATTACATTCCCCACATTTCTCCTTAACACATATCCTAGGAAGAATCTTCAATATCTTATTGCCATAATTGAAAAAATATTTTTGGTATATTCCTACTCTATAGTAAACTGTCATCATAAACAAGGTGCTGCGATTTTTAAGTCATAAAAACACAGCAGGTGAACAGAAAGGGGATGTGATAACTCTTGACAATAAAGTTTTCACTGCTGCCCCAAAAGTCCAGAGTAATGGCACCTCTTGCCAGACTTTACAAGAAAATTTCCTACTGGATCAGGACATCATGAAATGCTTTATAGAAAAAGAAAGTAAAATGCTTAATGTAGGCAAGATTTTAACAAAACATTTTGGAAATAAAGGAGGCCTCAAAAACCAATTTAATTCAGTAAATAAAACATCAATGTCAAGGACACAGTAACAGAACAAATTGAGCACACTCAGTTTGTTCTAACCAGCAAGACATGCACTGTAGTGGACAGAGAGTGAAAAACAGAAAGGAAAATGCATAACATTTTTTGGTATGGGATTTCTAAAATTATTTGACTGTCTGTTAAAAAGCAGCTAAACGCCTCACTTACAGTCATCACAGGGTTATGGATATGATTTTATCTGTACTTCCACTGTAAATGTGAAGTGATTCACCGTAAATCAGAGGACATAACATAAGATTTCTGGTGAATGTTCAGCCTTGTGTCAATCTGCTACACATGAGTAAATTTCACATGCAAAGAACCTATGATTTCAGTTATTCTTGGTTTTAAATGGGCAAGGTTTTAACAGCTTTCACGCACAAAGTGCAAGAATTCAAAGTTGGTTAAAAAAAAAAAAAGTCAGCATTGGTATAAACTTGCATCAAATTATACCCAGGGAGACATCAGGGAAAGCTGAAAGGGAAAGGTACCTTTTAAAATCTCACACAGAAGGGATACAGAGAACTAAACCCTTTGTAGCAAAGAGAAAATAACATCCCCAGCACTGCAACCAATGGAAATGTGGAAAGAGGGAAGTTTGGGACCTTCAGGGCAGAAAAAGAAATGTCTGTAAGATATCTTTCTGGGTGAAGCTCTAGCAAGTGAAATGTAATCCCTTAATACTTGAACATTTTTTCCTAGATCTCAACAAGAAGGTATGCTCCCTTCAGCTCTGGCACTGAGGAATGCTCGAACCCCAAAATTCCCATGTAACTGCAGTTTGATTCCTCCAGAAACAATGACTGATGTCACAGAAAGAGATGAGGATGGATAGAAGAAAAAAATTTAAGCAGATGGCTGCTAAGCTAAACTAAAATGCAAACAGGATGAAATTAAACAAGGAAAGTAGAGGGTGATGAAGAGTCCTAACAGGGAAATGTATTACAACAGGGGAATTGCTAGCTAGACAGATGATGATATTCTCCTTGACTGCTTCATTTAAAACTGCACAAAGAACCATGAAAGGTACTAGAAGGGACAGAGAGGAGGACCTATTCTGCTATTGCAGAGTTTCAGAATATCTGTCTGAATTCAGGTAAATCACATCATGAAAAGAGTTACATTGATTCTCTTCTCAGAGGAATATAGTGCTCTGCAGGTAATAGTCCATGTATTAAATACTAAAGTATTTTAAAACATATTTGTATCAGCTTGTTCCCCAAATACAGCTTCTCTTACATAACAAGTGACAAAATTAATTAAATAAATAAATATAAAAGTAACTTAAAAGTTAATAATTTACTGTCATTCTTTGGACAGCAGTCTCCTGCTAGGCATTCACTTCTAGTGGGACCTCTGACTGAAGCCAGTACCTTGTGCACATCCCCTATGTCAGGTGCACAACTTTTGAAAATAAAGTACCAACAGTTGCACATTGTCATTCATGAATTATAATAATTTTTCTTACAGGACTGAAGGCTGCAAATAACATTGCAAACACAAACATCTAAAATGTAAGCAGTTATTAGCAATTACCAGCACAATAGATAATTTTGAATACCCCCAAGTATACCAAGAAGCTGACCTCATAACTAGAGCATTTCTGATTTATCAGACCTCCACCACAGTGGACTGCTTTCATTGTAGAAATCATTGCATTCCCACAATTCCATCACACAATGCACAAGAGTGGCCTGGCTTGTCCAGTGTTGATCAGCATCAGTAGTACCTCCTTCCAGACAATCCATCTAATCTCTCATTTACCCTGGTGCAAATGTGTGAAGAATCACATAGGTGGTTTTTTCCCCAGTGCTGAAAGGGCGATGGCAAGAATTGAGCAGACTCCAAGGAGTTCTTCTATGCTCTTTACTCCCAGCGTTAACCATACAAACATGTATGGTTGGAACATCATCTGTAGAAGAAATATGAGATACACTATGAGGAACATTAATATTGAACTGCGCTGGATGCATCCATTTTAATTACTCTTCTTTTTCATCTCTTTCCTTGTCATCCAGATCTTCCTTGCTAACAAAACCTCTTCCAATTGGAAATCCTTCTCTGGCCACAACCTCTCCTTAGGAAAAAGGAAAGAGAGAAAAGAGCTGCTGCTCTGAGTGTTTTTGTACAGGGCAATTGAGGACTGTTTTCCTGTTCTTGACTAGTGCTCATATAAGACAGAGAGGAAATACCTGGAAAAATATTGCTGTGGCCAATAACAAAAAAACCCCTATAATTTTGCTGATGAATGCTTACTCCATACGATGCCATCTGGCACTTTTAGGTGTTGGAACAACTAGCTGACTGCACTTGGCTCTCTTACTTTTGGTAGTGTTTTGACAAACCTTAATTTTGCTTTAATGCTGGTTATTTTTTTTTCTCTGCTTGTCACTTGGAAACTGTTGGTATTTCACTTTATGCGTCAGCTATTTCTTGGTGGTCCAAGGTGGTATCACCAGGCTCCACATGTACTGCTCTTTTTTGTACTTCGTCATGCTTTATCAGCATCTTCTTTACCTGTTTGTCACAAACAACCTCCAGTCTCTTCCTGCCAGGAGACTGGATTATTTCAACTACTCCTCCCCAGAGTAAATAATAAGAGATCCCTTCCCCCAGCCTTACTTCTCATTCCTCCTCTTCGATCCCGTTGCCCTCAGAGTCCCTCCTGTCAAGCCAGCAGATGTCCTGGACAAAGCCAAAGCTTGGAGACCTCCTCTGGATGCTGTTGCTGAGGTGACTGTGAGCCAAAGAAAGGGTCCACATTCATCCCTAAGGGTGAAACCAGCTTTTCTCACAGCAGTAGGGGATTAACAGTAAAGCAGTTTATACAGGGCTTTCTACACGGTAGTACATGGAATTAACACAAACGACATGGCTGACCAGTACTTTACATGCTAGATGCATTATCCCCCCCTTTTCTTTATGGAGCCTTTGAATTAACAGGATAAAAAATTGCATTGTCAGAAATTTGGAGTTAAAATAGGCAAGCCATTCTGAAAGATGACCTCATGGGATTGTCTGATATCATTCTTCAGCTTCTGCTGAATGAAAACATTCTTATGTGAAAAATAATAATGTAAATAACTCCACATACAAAAGCAGTTCATTAAATTAAATTTTCTGTCATTTCATGTGTGTTAAAAATGCTCAGATTCAATGCTGAATCTCAAATGCTTCTGTAATTGGGATGAAAAGACATTGAAGAGGCAAGCAAATGAAAAGCTAACATTCTTAAAAGTGACCAACTGAAATTGAACTATATCAGTGAGTTAATTCTGTTTCCACAGTGTAAGTATAGTGTTTGTGAGGAAAGTGAACTGTTCTCTTCACTCATGGAAAGTGAGTCTCTTGAAGACTGCACAAAACTTCACTCACATTTAAGACCAGAAAACCACCACAAAGAGTATTCCCCAACTTTTGGAGTGGCCACAGTTTCAGTTGACTCCACTTGGATTTGTAAGGACCTCTGAAAAGTCAGACAAACAGTCTTGGTTTAGTGAAAAATACTTGTCTCTCCACAAGCAAAAATGTTGGCAAAGATTTATGGTCTTTTCTATAGATACATATTTTCTGTTTATTTCAACCAAAATTAGTATATTATTTTATATATCCCATAGGTGAGTAAAATGACCAGGTAACTGCCTTGTTAAGGTCAGACATGAGTTAGCATGCCTGGTTTCTCCAACCACTAAACATTTTTTCATTATTTACCTTCTCCATGTACTCTTTCTTACAACTCCATGTTTAAAATGAAAACTGGAAAGGGAGCTGAAAGATATGGAACTCCAAAGGAAAGTAATTTGTTTTAAAAAACAATCCTGAAAAGGCTGGCCAAATGTTCTCATGCTTTATTTAGATGTCAGAATATATTGCATCAGTTTTCAATCTCCTAAACCCAGATAAAGATAGAACAGAATAACCTAAAGATAGAACAGAAGAACCCAGATAGAACAATGAAATAATTAAGAAAGTAAAAAATAAGTGGCTGGCAACAAAACTGCTGAACTGACAGCCTGGTAAGTCATCTTAATCAAGTATTATCATGGCAACAGAGTAGACCTGATTTTTGACTCATGTCACAAATTGCATTGTGACAGTTCTGTTGAGAACTCTTTTTTCCACTGACAAGCGCTTGTTTTCACATCTGGAAGAATGAGGTGACCAGAAGTTCAAAATTCAATGGTCTAAAAGTGCATGACTGAAAATACTTAAAGGGCAGCAGTGAAGAATGTTGGGATTTAAAAGGCAGGTTCCTGGAGCCTTGATAATTCCCCAGTTCTCAGTGCCTCTTCTTAACCTTGCCCACTGCACGCTTCTAGTGCTTCTCTTTCAGCTGCTACACCCTATTGCTTTGGATTTAGATCTAAGGCACAAGCAGATAAAAATATTAAGACCTTGAAAGACAGTGAGAAAAAGAATCCTCCTGAGATCCATGATCTTACCTACCAGAATGGTCCATGAGCATTTTGTTGATGCATTACCAATAGGCGTAAAAAGCTATGTCCTACACGCCTTACATTTCCTAATCCACTCCCATTCAGCAAAATATTGAGGATTGCAGAGGGAAGAGAGGGAGTTTCCACAAAGTTATAAATCATGATTCCTCCCACCTCCAGGCTCTTAATTTACTCATGATAGATGATGCAAAGCACTTCTGAGTGGTCCCTCCCTCAATTTGCTGGAGACATCCTACAGTGACTACATTCAGAAGAGCAGGGCAATGTTTAAGCAGAAAAAAAACTTTGGACTTAACTCCTGCTTGGAGTTCTAACTTCACTGCAAAGTGAAATACTGCCTAAATACTTAGTTGGATTACAGTACATTTACTCTACTACACCTCAATTATCTGTAGTTTCATTGACTATTGTTTCAGCACTTGTGTACTGGTATGTAATATGTTGTCTGCCTGTAAACAAAGGACAAATTCAGGTAGCTAAATCATTCTTTTGTTTAACCCCTGTTCTTGAAATGGCAAACTGTCGAAATATCACTGTCCTTGGTAAACACCCAGATTTCAGTGGCACAGAAGTGTCACAAATGCATGGTGATATCCAGTAAAACGTAACAAAAAGTAAGAACCCACATTATTCTTCCCACAGCCTGTGGGCGTGCACCCACGGATAGATTCTCTGTGCTCCACCATGAATAAGCTTCCTCCTGTGTAATTTCCAAGGAGGGAAATCTCTCCTGAGTACCTGCACCCATTAAACAAGGCAACATGTATTTTGTGGGTTGTAAAATACATATGCTCTTTTCCCTTTTTATATACAATGCATTCTACATAGTAGTGGTGACCTGTGCAAAGGGATGTTCTAGGTTGCCTTAAACTTATGCTCTCACTTTCCATGTAACATTTAAACAAACAAAAAGATACCGCTCCTTGAACAAGGTCAGAGAGGTCTTCAGACGGCCTATTTCCTCAGCTTGGCTCTGACTCCACATTGCTTTGCAAATCAGATGCTAGATATATTTTGATTATTTTGTACTTTAATGGATCATGTACAAAGAGTCCACCCTTCACATCATAGTCATTAATTTTTTCTGGAGTCTGATGGGAAAAGCAGGTAGAAGGTTGAGTGTGTGTGTGCGCGCACATCAGTGTATACACGTGCGCTGATTGAAAAGTGATGGATTATTTTCATATGGTAAGAAACACAATGTTTTCTTTAGCACAGCAGGATATTCTGTTTGCAAGGTCTAACAGTGAAATATTATGCATATCTGGAGCTGGCCCACTGCCAAAAACCTAACAGCAGAAATCAGAAGAGATTTTGAATCTGAATCTTAAAAAACCACTACCGCCCTACAAAGCAACTAATGAGACATTCGAAACAGAAAAGCACTTGTACTAATGCATGATTGCTGTCATATATGTCATTATTTAACAAAGCAGTAAATAATTATTCATCTAAATGTTACCTTGAACTTCAATTTAAAATATAAATATATTTTCAATGACTTCTACGTCTGTGCTGATACAGGTTTATTTATCATAACCTAAAGTAAATTAAGTGAAATATTTCCCAAGCTCAGAGAAGCAATCACTTAAGAAGCAGATACAGTTTAGAAAAGAAACAAAAAAACCCTGCATAACCTCAAAGCACCAAATGCATGAGAACTGTAGCACACCAAACTAGAATATACTAGCCCAGAAAAACACCAAAATGTTTTCATTCAACTCTTGGGAGAGAGGATGGGGCTGTGCATAACATTCAACCAAAGGAAGCTGGGCTAGGGTCCAATCAGACACTGCTGGACCTAGTTGGAGTTTTGCCATTCACGTCACTGGTGGACAAGGCAAGCATTGCCCTTTAAAAATCGGGCTTTGAGGCCTTTTTTTAGTACTAAGGTCCAATTAAATAGGATAGGAGAAATACGAGAGTACAGTCAACACTCTGATCCTTAGATATGTAATTCCTACGAAAAGGCAAAAATATGTTCACATGAGGATGGTGGACTGGATTCCCACAGCACACACAATTGTGGCTGTCTGGGATCTTCCAGCTTGCATTGTAAATTTTCAAAAATCCATTCAGTTCCAGGGGACATAACTTTCAGCATGGGATCTGTAAAAACAGCTCTTCCCTTGGTAAGCCTTCCTACATTGGTGTGCACTCCTTCCTTGATTAATTTATTGCACTTGACTAATTACTAGATAACACTGGACCATTTGGGTAAAGGAACATATATATCTGCATTTGCATGTGACCAAGCGAAGATGTTATTTACCATTAGCAAAGCCTTCTGGAAAATCTCACTCAGGCTCTCACAGCGCATCTTTATTTCCACTGCATCCCTTTTATCACCAGATCTTCACACTGGGGTTCAGAAAATGCTTACAGTACTGGAGAGTTTATTAAAAACAGGCTAGTGGTTTTATCAACATAGTTAATATTCTAAGAGCAAAAGATTTAGTGTCAGGACACAATCAACATCTGGACTATTAATATGGAAACTGCGGCATTTTGAAAAAGGAAAACCTGGGAACTCAGAATATCTATTTAATAAACTTCCAAAGTAAATAATGTCTGTTTTTATAATCTGATTTTTTTAAAAATGAGACAAAGCCTACTAGAAATAGTAGTAAGACACAAGTATTTTTGAATACTTTGAATATAGAGTTTTTCACTTGCCCTGTTGCATTTCTTTTGACACGTTACCTCAGGACCCTTATTTTGAAATCATTAGAAACTGGTTTGAAATAACAACTGTTCCTGCCCAAAAAAACCGGCCCACCAAGTGATGAATTGCCATTTTCATCTGGCAGGATACATTACTATTGGGAATTTTCTACTAAGTTTCCACTAAGGATTTTCATTGTTATCTTTTGATACACAGAAGTTGACTGGCATATCTTTTAAAAATCGTTCTTGTTTTTTCCAAACATAACGCATATTAAAAAAACCATAATATGTATTATGGGAAAGCAGCACAGTGATATAAAAGACTTCCATACTAAGAGCAGACGGAAAATGGTAGTTATTATTAATTTAGAAAAAACAGAAGAGCTACCCAGCATTTCAGTAATGTGGCAAGTTGCATGCTATTGAGGGAAAGAGGATTTTATAATTGGATTTTAGAGTAATTTAGGAGACGAGATAAGCTGTAATGGTTGCATATTAGAGGTTAAAACTACAGCAGAAACTCATAACGTAAGGGTTCATTGCACTGAGGAAAACAGAACAAAGGAAACAACAGGAGCAGCCTGGCGTAGGTAGCAGCAAGGTAAGTATGGGCTACGCAAAACTGAGGGGCTTTTATGTTAACATCCACTTAAACAGTTTTCAAGCAGCATTCCTTCCCTCCACAAGTGGCTTCTTAAAAAAATAATTATATAATATATATATTTTTCTACTATATGGGTATATAACAGGGTAGGAATGTTACTTCCTAAACTGTGCACCTTGATTTTAGGAGAGGAATGACAGTAAGAATTTTTATCTTCCTCTATAATAATAACAAAAAAACATATCACAATGCCACCAAGCATGGACACAGCACAAAACTTTTGCACAAGGAATCACTGAAATTTCAGGGCACAATAGCTCTGGAGAGTGGGGGTACCTTTCCCTTTCTAATTCTTCCCTGAGCAAATGGAGACACAGCAGAAGACAGAGACCTCTCCCTGGGGGCCTCACGCTCCCGCAGACCATGCAGCTCCCACCAGCTCTGCTGCTGCTTCCCCCACCTTCTCTGAAAGCTGAAACTCTTCTCCCCCTCCATCTTTCAAGTCAAAACTTGACCTGATCTCCAGAGCCTCAGTAGCTCTGGCCACTTTTGGAGCACACAAGTCACGCAGGAAGCACTTTGCCAATAGAGAGGAGGGAGACAAGGAGCAGAGGCCAGAAACAAAGGCTAGGCCATCAAAGTCATGCAGAGTAGAGCTTGAGACAAGCATCTAAGTGATCACTAATAATCCTTTTCTGGATCCCTTACTGTCTGCCTCCACACTGCCTGTGAGAAGCCTGGTTGACACAGTGCCTAGCAAGGCAGACTCCTGACCTAAGCCAGCAGGCCTGGGTGCAATGCAAGTGAAGGGCAGTTGCTTTTTAAATAAAAGCTGCTACATCCCAGCAATCTGCAGTATGTCTGCTAACCAGCCAAGTTCCATTATTTTGTTGGGGATAGGAGAGAAAGGGAGAAATATTCTCCAGCATTTTTCCAGGCTGATAGCAGAACACTCACTTTCAGCTTCCATCGCAGACAGATTCAGCTGCAAAATAGAGCACTGTGACCAAGTTCTCAGTTGTGACAAGTGAGCACAGGCTCAAGATCAGTTGCTTTATATTAAATGAAGACCTAGCCTTGGATTTTTCAAAACCAGGTGTCTAATTTTTTTGTGGGATCTTGCCAACATTGAGATATTTTCTGTTTGCCAGCTGCCAGTCTCAGTTTGGAAAGCATAGCTTTCTCACTTAGTGATGCAACTCCATAGGCATAGAAAATTATGTACACGTTTGGCAAGCAGCTTTGAAAACAAAAAAAAAAAGAAGAAAAAAAATGTATTCTATGCCAAGAAATGGGAACACTTGCAAAAACACAGTAGTTCATCAGAAGAAAACAGTTTCCCCGCCTGTTCGCCTTCCAAGGATTTAGCTGGGGAATGTTCACCTGAGCAATCTAAACTCTCAACATTCCAGAGGTAAAGGGGAGGGGGGACAGCAAGAAAGCACATTATTCTGCATGGTGCATTCCCGCGCTGTAGCTTCTCCCAGCAAACAGAGCACAATCGCTCGCCAACAGGGTAAATAACCCAAGCCTTGAGGAAGCAAAATCTGTTCAGAGAGTGCATGCTCACTATTGCTGTCCTTAGAATGAAGGATACTTCAAAGTTGGAGTCCTCCTTCGTTACCAGTGCTTGGCTACCCCCTGCTGGGCTCCCACGGCTCAGACCCTTCTGTACCATCAGGCAGCGACAGCAAAGCACCCCAAACACACCAGGTTCATCACTGGGGTAAGCTTCCTAAACCAAACCAGGCTGCGAGGCTTTACTCCTGCTCAGTACTGAAAAATGACACAGCCTGGTCAGCTGAGATTACAGGGATGGCTGGTTATTGTACTGCAAGTCTCTATTTTTTATATTATGCGTGGATTTATCGTAGACTTCCCCCAAATTCTAAATCAGAACACATTTGAAGAAAGGGTGGTACACTCAAGAAGCAAATGAGACCCCGACACATGAATATCCAGAAAACAAAATATTTTCCCAGTAATACAGAATTCTAAGGCAGCAAATTTCCTTTCTGATTCTGTGTAAGCTGGATGAGCACATCTGAAACACTTTCCTCAGCTTGCTTTAAAAGCATTCCTCAAATACAATTCAGAACAGAAATTCCCAGTACAGACCCCTTATTTATGTATTTTGTGGATAAATTTAAACAGGAAAATGTGCTGCAAGATGTGTTCAAACAACTAATAGTTCCTGTAAAACAAAAATATATTAAAAAACAGAAAAGTGAAAAGAAAAAGATTAGTTGTTTTAAGCTATAACACAGCTGTATGCAACTAAAGCCAGAAACATGTGAAATTAAATTGGATTTTGGGGCAGGGGGTGGGGTAGTGTGCAATGGGGTTAAGTTTACTAGTAATTCAAATCCTTTTTTCCAAGTTGCAAGATGTTATTACTGACACTTTTATTTTTCTTTCATTCTGTTTATTTTTGTGAACAAGGCAGAAAAGAAATTGTTATTTGAACCATATTAACAGAGGCTGCATGTGCTGGCTTAGGGCTCTTGCTTAGCCAGCTACTGCTTCTATGTAGCAGAAGGGTAAAAAAAAAGGCAAATATCCTTTCAAACATTTATTAGTGTCATTTAAATAGCAGAATCTATTTAACAACAGATTAATAATAGGCTGAATTAGTCTCTAACCTCTTTGATTTCTAAATGCTGGTAAGACACTGTATCCCTTGTTCCTTTATCTAAATAAAGCATGTGTAGCAAACAAATATTTCCCTTGTGTTACCACAGGAAAAGGGAAGAAGTTTTCATGAAACAGAGTTGTAAAGGGATCATATTACTGAACTAGAGTCACATCTCTCCTCTAAACTATTGTCCTTTATGCTGCCTGTCCTCTGCCAGAAGAGAAATGGCAGCAGCAGACTTTGAGGTGGGAGGGGGAAGACAGGATACTGTGCCTGTCTGTTAGTCAGCAGGAGCCGTCAGCTAAAGGGGATGGGTTAGAACCCATAGTTCTCAAAATCTAGACAACTAATCTATTTTTTTTTTTCTCCTATATTTAGATTCTGGTTTGTTCTCAGGACACGTAACTTTTTCAAGGGTTTACTCCTGAAAGGACAGAAGTGCAAAAAAATAGTATTTCGAAGCTACAGGCCAAAAAGGAATAGAGGGATCTGATCCTTCAACTGCCACTATTGACAGAAGGCCTTTGCTTTACTCAAAATGGCTTTGTCTCTGCTGTGGATCTGTTCACAATTTATTTGAAAGCAGAAGGCACTTATTTAAAAACAGAGCCAGCACCTATCACTAATCTGACAAGTCTTCCACACAGCTCCAGCCCAAGCTTTCTCTCTGTTGTTTATCACTGGCCATGCATTGCTAGAAAATGAACAGGGCATGGGAATCATTCAGCAAGGTGTCCAGAGTGAAAGTGTGTGGAAGGATATGCCTGTTTCCCCCAGACTGAGGACCAGCCTGAAGAAAGGGATGGGCATCCCCACTCCATCCCATCCCGCAGTCCTGGCTCCTAAGTGGGCAGACCTGGAGGAAACTTCCTGTGTGCCATGAGATGCCACCAAAGCTCACCTCTGAGCTTTTCTTGAGAGTTCCTTCATCTCATCCCAACAGGAAGCTAGTAGACTGGGATGCACATCCAGAGCTCAAAGCTAAGTAACACTTGCCGTTGTCAGAGTTTATCTTAAATATTCCTTAGGACTGCATCCAGCCTTTGGTTTCAGTGTATGCCCTTGTCTTCTTCACACCACCTCGTCTTCACCTCTGCATTCCTCTTCTAGCTCTCCCAAACACCACCTTTCCTGCACTAGCCTGGATTGCTCTTACAAGCTTTCTGTCATGACTTTTAATGGCCCAGTCCTGTGTTTCCAAGACTCCACATGGGGCTAACTATCATTTTCTTATAGGCTTAAATTGCTCAGATCTTTCCTGGAGCTACACAAACTCTAACTGACATCATCTCTAACCTTAGTTACCCTTCTGCTAGTCTGCTAGTACCATTTCTCCTCAGCTTCTGTCCTAGCTTGCTTGCAGACATCTTTTTCTGGAAGGTGCTAAAATCTTCTTGGATTTGTCAGGCACTGCCTAGCCACCCCACTCACATTCAAAGCCACCTAGATTCTCTGATGAAATCTCAGTATGACTTTGTATGGCATGCCCGCGTGAAAACCTGTGAGATGCGTTTTCTTGCAGCCTTCCTTGTGAAAAGTGAAGAATGGTATGGCTAGGCAATTGGGGAGAAGGTGGAGTATTACTCCTGCATCAGCTATAGATACGAGCAGAGGAAGATTATGAAAGATGTGTGGAATATATGGGATATCAGGAAAGAGAGAGAGGAGCTAATACAAAAACTGTCTACTTCAGATAAATCAGTAGTCTCGATTATTTTAGAAACAAAATATTTCAGTTCAAACACTGTGAATGATCCAGGCTATAGTATCAGTAAATTATCAGTTGCAGATCACATCTCTAAACCTAAGGAATATGCTCCAAGGGAAGCCATTGCTATTCCTCTGCTCCCAACTAACACATTCCACTGCAAATCACAATAGGTATCACCATAGTTCCCAGCAAAATCAATGACTTGTGGTGACATGATTCATTTCTGGTTCTAACATCTGGCTGGAATTTAACGCATACGAAGTCTGTGATTTGTACAAACAATTACTTTAGAGAAACAAAAATCTTTGCAATTCACCATGTCATAACCAAACCATCTGTCCAGCAGGCCACTATGGGATCATGCGAATAGAACAGAAGACAGAAGGTCGTCCATTTTGTCCAGTATGTTTAGTTCAAAATATCTGCTTTGGTCTTCATCATCCATAACAGGAGTTTATTCACATTACATTGTAAGTTCACTAGAGATCAAAGGTTTTCTCCTGCCAACTGAACTATACCCATACCTTAACTGTCAAAATTATAAGCAAAAAAGCCTCACTACTGAAGCTCTGTCTACCCTACAAAACAAAGGAAATCAAGACAGCTGAATACAAGAGTTAGTATTTTATGTGCAAACCAGTACGCTGCATGCACAAGTGTTACTAATAATATCCTTTCATTGTTTGAAAAACTGGAAGCATTGGATATATGAAATTGTTATGTTTCTTTTAGCCCAAGAGAAGGCAAATCACAGAATATATATGTTCAAGTCAAATCAAAAGCATTTAGATCCTATCACAAGTTCAGTTTCTTATATGAATGTGAGTAACTCAGTGTACATATGGCACTCTTGCCAGAACAAATTAATGTTGAAAGAGGAGACATGAGAGACACCTTCCTTAGCCAAGCTGTGACTACCCTTGCCTAGAGCACACAGTTCGTGGCATTTAAAAGGGTCTGCCCCACAGAATGAGCTTTCTGGATTGTGTCATGTTCCCAGAGAAAACAAAAAGATGAATGAGCAGCAACATAAACATAAGCCTTGCTGAGAAGGCAGCATTTTAGATAACATGTACTATGTCATTCTGGTACCCCTCACTTGGCAAAACACAGGCTAAAAACATATTATGTTAAGATAAGAGTTTGTTCTCAGATAGTTTTAGCATAATCAAATAAACACGGATAGCAGGGTGACCTTAATTAAAAGGTCATTGACATTGTATGTCCTGCCGTTAAAGCACGATGAGCTGCACCATGTTATTTTTGACAGATATTTGTCTAAGCTGCCCTTCAAAATCTTTGGTATAGATTCAGCAATTTGCCCAAACAATTTGTTACACCCACATAGCTGTGCCTGCACTCCATGAAGCACCACATGATGGCTCCGAAAAGATTCCAAAGGTCTTAGAGGCTAGTAAAACAGGAAGAGTAGGAAAGGTCAAAGACTGTGTCCTAGTTGCCCAAAATGAAAGAGTATTTGTTATTAAATAATTATGTTATGAAAGCAAGCAAAGCCCCAGGGGTGAGCTCTGCACTCGATTGTCCAAAGCTCTGCCCAGGGACAGCATTCCAGGTAATAAGCATGCCCAAGTGAAGAGACATTTATGCGAGATGATACAAAAGTAGCCTCTACCATCACTCCACAGACTCTTCAACACTCACAACAAAGTGTATGAACAATCTATATAATAATAACCTACACCTGCGGTTCAGTGACCAACCCCTGCGCGGAGTTGAGGGTCCTACACACCACAGTCATACCAGAGTAGAGGAGCAGCCCGTGCTGCCTGCTTTTTAGCTCAGGCAGAAATAAAACTCAGGGCAACTTCCACAGGTGTGACAAAACTCATTAAAAAATTCAGTCTAGAGAAGGTGTTTTTTTCAACTTCATGCAGATTTGTGAATTGAAGAGATCCTTTAATAGGCCACCTTTTCTTTTTCCTTCACTAAACAACAGATTTAGAAGGTATAAAATCTCAAGGATTTTTTCCGAGATGTTGGTAATGCTGAGCCAGAAAAAGGTGCTTTATTTTTACTGCCATGGTGATACTGTGCTCACTAGAGGAACAATTTATGCCACATGTAAAAATCAGGAATTCCTCTTTTTTCCCTGATGCCTACTAGCACACTGGCTGGCACATGAGCAAACCCGCCAAGAGCAATGTGTTGTCCAATGTAATTTTCGTCTTCCAAAATGACTTAGTCTGACTTTTCATGCCACTCACAATTTATTTCATGATGTGCACAAAGGTTACCATGAGCAGCACCCCTCTCTAAGGCATTGTAGCTAACACTAAGCAAGGCTTCAGCTCACCCGTGTACTGAGGCCTGGCTACAAAGCACCAGCAACTGTGTGGTGAGATGGTACTTTCAAAGGGCTGTCCTTCAGGAATTAAAGAAATGCTGTGTTGGCAATAACACTAAAAAGCAGAACAGCCAAGATTACTAACAGGATAACATGTTTTTTTATACCCATGTACACAGCCTGATTTTTTTTTTCTTTTTTTCCTCCTTTTTTAAACTTAGACTCCTGCAACCTGCTTTTCTATTGAGATAGTAACAGAGGAGTACACTTTAACTTACTCTTTTTCCATAAAGCAGATGTCTTTTCTTGTAAGAATTGGCATATTTTTACCCTTAGAATGATCTCTGCTTTTATATGCCTAATTAAATTTTAGCGGTCCCTTGCTTAAATAAAGATTTATTAGCTCTTAAAATCATAGCATAATTCTTCTTCCACCTACACACTATCCTTTAATGTATTTACAAGCAGACTGGCCTATCCACTATAAAAAAAAAAAGTGGACGATTTAATATTGTAATGTTACTGGTGTCAATTACTAAACTTCACAATAGAGCTTTCTGAAGATACTACTCTTTAACCCTGGAGCTGTCAAAACACTTGAAGAAAGAGAAACTGTGAGTCTTAGAGATCAAGTACTCAGAAAAGTTCAAATAACAGAGGCAATCAGCAAATTTCAGCCCCATGTTTGGACACTGCCATAGCTGTGATATGAGCTGACACATCATCATCGAAGGAAACCAGGGAATTATTTTAAGGAGCTGAAATTTGCATTGTCAGAAGCACTTACTTATACACTACTTCTTGTTTCTCGTTGTGAATGAGAAAGACAAAACCTGTATATAACACTTTTGCCCACATAAATTTATGTATACTTACAGAAAGACAAACAGTAACACAGTAAAGTACTGTGTTTGCCAAAATATTGGAAATAATTTCTTTATAGTTCTGGGGTTTGAGTTTTGGCTTTTTTAAAAAACTCATTTATTCTCCAGGATTAGAAGATTAGTAGTTGGTTGGTCTTTCATTAGTTTTACTTTATTACAGTCCTGCTTGCTAAAATATTTACATCACAGGGAATATCCTTTTCACCGAGCTGTAAAACTCACCTCTCTACCCTGCACACTGACCTCTTTGCACCTTGTAAACACCACTACTACAAGCAATTGTGTTCCATGTGTTTGTCAGATTGCATCAGGAATGCTGAATTTCATCTTCCTGCTATAGTTTTAATATCATTCAGCAAAAACTAAAGCTTTTGGTAATTTCAAATATATTTCAAGTGCAAGAGATGACTCACTCCTTTAATTTTACTCTTCTAGGCCAGATTCTCTTGCAAAAGTCACAAAAAGCAGGTCACTCAAAAATATTCAATATACGAATGTCATACAGCTGGCCTCACAAATAAATCAGCATACAAAATCCCTCTTACTGAAATTTGTCACAGTAAACATCAGAAGCTGTAAAGTGAAACTAATAGGAAACTGCCTTGTTGTGTAATTTGCGTGCATGCGTGCCCAAACACACACATGCACACACCCCCCACCCATAGCTTTGTACTTTTCCATATATGTGCTATATGTTCAAAGAGCAATTTGCTACAGCCAAGATGCCATCAAAATCTGGAACAGACATCAGTGAAAAGGTCTGAAAAACTTCAGTTTTGTAGTAAGAGTGTTTTAATATCAGTGCATATTGTTCCTTTCCCTTGCACTCTTAATCACAGCCACCATCTGCTGACAGTACCTCTGTTTTTCATGCTTGTATGTCAAGGTCGATAAATATGTTAAATGCATAAATAGGATGCTACATGAATACACACAAGTCAAGACATGTGAAAACTTCTGTAACCAACAGTGACACTGGAAAGGCAGGCACTGTGGTCAAGGCTGGGCTGGGGGGGGAACATGTCCTCTGCATCCAGGGCTGCTCTTCAGGCAGCCTTTGGACGATGTCTGGATGCAGAAAACCCTGCCTGATGAAGAAGACAGCCACACCCACATTCAAGGATTTATCTTTGGGAGCCAAGCTGACCACATCTACCTGGATTTGATGCCATTTCTGGACTCCCTCTGGCACTAACTCCAAGAGGAGTACTCCAGGGGCAGGGAAACCTAGTCAACACCGTTACTGACAATCCTGAACAAGTTGCTGTTTGGCTTCTTTGGAGAATGCAGAATTCCCAGTTGAGGAAGTATGTTACTGATCTGAAGATATTTAGGTATTTAAAGTGCTAAGACCCTCAGAGAGTCACTCAAAAAAACACCAAATGAAGCAACTCTTGGGTATCAGTCAAGTGAGGAGGAATAAGAAGTCTCTAATTCTGTCTCATTTTTTCTTCTCTGTTTTTGAGGTACAGGTAACAGTATCTATTCAAGATGCATAACTATGTAGCACATACATATGCTATTTTCTTACACCGTTATCTACAAACCCACAATGGAATGCTCATAAAAAAGAATCCTCTGAAATAGTTGTTTCTGTAAAGAATTGTTCTTCTATATGATCATGGCTGCCAGGCAGGACAATAATGTATTTCCAAGAATGGACAAAAATGTAATGGTATCTCCCTAACGGTTTCATCTCTTAATATCACTGCATATATTTCATTGCTGAAGAGTTGATGTTTCAGATGCTAAGAACATGGGAACAGCAACAGTATTGAAGCAAACAGCAAATATTTATATCATTTGTCCCTGCAAAACACCACTCTAATGGAAGACCTCTGCTGCTCGATGACCAGGCCGGGATGCTTACAGGAGTCATCCAGTTCCTAAGAAATTCCATAGGAATTATCACTGAAGTCTTTTTAATTGCTGTTTTTTAAATCCAAAGCAGTCACTTCAGTAAGGGGAAGGTCATGATTTCTAATGGCATCTCCCAGATTTTCTTTGCTTCGGTGCCTTTAGCACCCAACTCCACATACAATATGCCTGTGTGACCCCCAGCATTAATAACTGCTGCACACCTTGTCACATGTACATGTCACTGGTGGCATCTGTCATTTCAGACTGCACATATTCCACTTCAGCTTGGTAGACATACCACTGCTGCTTGCAGTGGGCACTGAAGCTTTAGAGCATCACAGGCTGGGGAAGGGAAAAACAAAACAAACAAAGCACAGAACCACAAGCACCCACCCAACACCCTCCAAAAGGTGAATCAAGTGTAAATTGAAGGAGCCACAGGTGCAGCTGGCCTAGCTGGGTATCTCCAAGAAGTGTGAAGTCCTTCCTCCAGGTAATCTGAGCAGATAGTAACCCTCAAGTGGAACAGCATCACACCATGTTGACATTAAACCGATCATCTTAGCAGATGAAAGGAGAACTGGCTGTTCATGAAACTCACATAGCATTGGGGGGAATGACACAGGGAAGGAGTGGCAGGAGGTACGGGGGAAGAAAAGAAATAACAGAAATCTATGGAGTGGACTGGAAGACACTAGACATGGTGGTTCTTAACCATTACAGTCAATGCTGTTCCAAATTTATGAAACTATAGTACTAGGCACACAAACAAAACAGAAAGATATGGGTACATTCACACAGTCCACATTTCAACTCAGTGGGAGAAACCAAAAATTTTTTCCCAATGTTCTCCTAACAGTCATTCTTGGGAATGGGAGGACACCTGAGCAGTTTTGTCAATCGACCATAATTAAAAATCAGCTTCTTCTTCTGCTGAAGTAAGTGAGATCACAGAGAACACATTTAAAGGGGCAAGAAAGATGGACTCCAGGATATAGCCCTTTTCCATCCACTCATAGAAGCCCACTGCATGTACTCATTTCTATCTTTTTTATGAAACTAACAACAGAAATAATGATTGTGTTATTCAGATTCTGCAAGAGGAATGAAATCCCCAAACTTTAACATCATCCCATTTAAAACACTCCTTTATTTGTGGTGCACTTTCTTGTGCAATGCATCACAGAATGAGTCTAAAACCAATACTCCAAATGCAGTAAAAGTCTCATGCAGCATGCTCAGGACTCTCCCATTTGCTTGTAAAATTACATTAAATGACTTTTTGAAGAAGTGAAGAAGAAGGAGATGCTGCTGGGACATTTAGTCTATCAAAACACAAATAATTAATGGTTGAAAATACGTTTTGTTTAATAATTGCTGTTCTTCATCAGTGTGAACCAAGGACACAGACTATCTGAGACAATAGCATCTGCACCCCATATTTCATTATCACCAAACTTCACATTTCACACAAAAGCATAGCTAGCAAAGCCTTACAGTTTTAATTAGTTTCTGCCATAGCTGTGAAGGTCAGCCAATTATTGTGTGTGAAATTTCAATATGAAGCGGCTGAATTGAAGACAACATTGCAACATTGTGAAACTCTGCAATGCTATAAATCTAGAATGATAGAAGCTTTTTTTCAAAGAAAAACACCCACAAAGTAACATAAATTAATCATCAGGTACACACAGCTTCAAGGCTTATTGGCTAATTTAACATGTGTTAGAGGGAGAAAAAAATAAGTAATTTTTGATAGCATATTATGCTTTGCAAGGTTTCTTCTTATCAGTGTCACCAAGCATGACAAAACACTTAGTTGAGTCCTCATTTCTATGAGGAAAACACTGAGGTTTTGTGGGATTCAGAGCCCTACTGTCAAAAGAAAACAATAGCATTGAGCAGATGAACTTCAGCCATCTAGAATGAGGGTCATGAGATGTACAGCATGGCCTGAAAAGCCAGGTCTTTCAAAAGTTGGCTCATTTAGGCTCCAGCCTCATGGTTGGCTTTGGAAAATCTTGAGCCAAGTGAGTTACATGTACACATGTGTTGGTGTGTAAAAACACATATAAGAATTTGGATTCAAATGATATCCAAGTAATCTATGCCCTAGCTGGAACTGAGGAAGTCGTAAAGGATGCAAAATGTTGCACATGCCTCTGACCCAAGACACAGCCTCTTTGCACATGCTATTCTTGCTAAACATGAGTAATTTATGCAGTGTGTTGTGCACTGGGATTACAGATTTGCAGAAGGTATAGCCTGAAAATTGAATGCATTTAAGGCCAGCCTTACTCTCAAATCTGGACAGTGGTTGTTCATTAAACAGAAATCTATTTTGCCTGTTTCTTGTTTTTTTAATAGATGAAAACTCTTGAGTAAATTTTATCATTTTATGTAGTGAACAGTAAGACCTTCAAAGACACATCTGAAGCTCATTTTTTTATTTGGGTACCACAAGATGACACATTGAAGTCAAATAATAATGATACAATGGTTCTATACCTCTAGCTCCAGCGAGCTAACAAGACCTGTTCTTGATTATAAATTTACAGATGAGATTCACTGGATTTCAATGTGAGAAAAAAAGGAGGGCACAAAGCTTAGAGATTGGATTTATTTTGTGTATTGTTCCTATGTTCAAGCCCTTTTTTTTTTAAATTAAATGATCCTGACAGAAAATATATGCAAACTCATTTTTAATCTAGCCTGGGACAGTACATGCAGCTCTAGTAAGCACCATAGTTTTATTCATGTGGAAATACCTGCGTGTCCATATGTATATATGCACATTACAACCAATTCCCCCTTCCTGTGCCCCATTTTTTTCCTGCACTTGGGAGGACCAGGTAAGTGGTTGTGCAGAGCCTCTGCAGACAAGGCAAAACCAGCAAGGCTGTTTCACTGCTCAGATTCTCTCCTGACTGCCTTCTTTACTGGCACAAAAGACATTTGAGGCAATAATGCAACTCACAGAAGTTATTGCCAGAGGTTTTGTTCTTTCTTTCTTAAAAAAAAATGTTAAAATGCATAGCTAGCATTAGATGCTCAAGAACATTTGTGGTCTGCTGCATCAATGCCTATATTTCTGGAGTTATCAAAATCCCCAATTTTTCGTTACCAGAGAACTGTATCCTGGGCTACATCAAAAGCAGCCTGGGCAGCAGGTCAAGAGAGTTGATTCTGCTCTCATGATACCCCACCTGGAGTCCAGATCTGGAGGCCCCAACATAAGAAGGATGTGGATCTACTGGAGGGAGCTGAGAGAAGGGTCACGAAGGTGATTAGAAGGATGAAGCACCTCTGCTACGAAGACAGCTGAGAGAGCTGGGGTTGCTCAGCCTGGAGAAGAGAAGGCTGCAAGGAAACCTCATTGTGGCTTTCTAGTACCTAAATGGGGACCAAGAGCACTGGTGAAGGACTTTTGACAAGGGCATGGAGTGACAGGACAAGGAGGAATGGCTTTAAATGGAAAGAATAGGGTTAGATTAGATATTTGGAAGAAATTCTTTACTGTGATGTTGGTGAGAACTGTCACTGATTGCCCAGAAATGTTGTGGTTGCCCCAAGCCTGGAAGTGTTCAAAGATATGTTGGATGGGACTTTGAGAAACCTTGTCTAGTGGAAGGTGTTCCTGCAGGGCAGTCAGAACTAGAGGATCTTTAAGGTCCCTTCCAACCCAAACCACTCTATGATTCTGTAATCATAGATTATTTAGAATTAAAACCATCACCATGATAAATACACATTTTTCCTGTCCCTTGAATACTCCCTTAACTAGACCCAGCTGAAAGAGAGATTGTAAAGTAGTTGACAATTTGTTTCCTGCTGCACCTTTTTTAACATCACCAAATAAATCCATGCATGGAGAAAAAAGTGAAAAAAAAAGTTGTTTAGTTTGCATTGACAGAACAGGACTGATGCCTTCCAACAAAGGGTGAGATGGCTACAAAAGGTATCAAGGGTAAATTAAAAACAAAATTAAACACAATGGAGATCCAGGTCAATTCAACAAAAGAAAAAAAAAAAAAGAAAGAAAAAAAAGTGAGCACAGTCTTACAGTTAAGAGCCAGATGTTCATTGTGGTACCCTGAAATACTCTGCTCCAATTCCAGAATCTCAGCAGTGCTTCAAGGAGGCCTAGGAGTCTGAATTCCACTTCAGCTGTGGCCTAGAGCTCTCTGGCACAGGGTACAGCATATTATTTAAGCTGATGCACCCTCCAGGGTCTTATACAGGTACATCAGTGTCTCTATGTCAGCACTGCTAAACAAAAGCCTAAAATTAGCCTAGAATAGGTAGCTTCACATTCCTTTGGTTTCCCTTCCTATCTAATGAGGAGCACATTAGCTTCCTTCTGTGCAGATAACTTGTAGCCCACACCAGGAATGTATTTTCTTTTACTGTCCATAGATAAGAGCAGCATAAAATCCAAGCTTGAATTTCTAGGTACTGCTTTTTTACTTCTAAACACCAAAGGAGTTGGTTTTTCTAGAAGTAAAATCATGTGTAAGTCCCAGACATGTACCATCCACAACAATATGAAACATTCACGGAAATCTAAAATAGCAAAAAATAGAAAAGGGAGATGAAATAACTAACAGTGGCACCAAAAATGCTAAAGAAAGTGTGTATGTGTATACATTTTTTTATGTGCATAAGCCAACTCCATCTTGTACATAAGATACATTATTTCTCTTAAAAGAAATCAGTGAAAGGAAATAATCTAAATATATTGTTATTGATCAGTAACCCATGCAGAATAGAACAGGATCACCTGAGTAAAAATCAACTCCAGAACAGAAGTGAAAAAAGACAAAAACAACCAGACCATGCACAACCAACACACATTCACACAGAAGAAAACCAAATTATTATCACTGAAACAGACTGAAACCTGTCTTAGGCAGTTCACCCAAGAGAGCAGCAAAGCTCAGTAGCCTGGCTGAGGGCATCTTTTGCTAAAGGACAGACAAAACTGAAGGAGAAACCTTGGGGATCTCTTAAAGTTGTTCCCTAAGACAGGGGATGCCTAATAGAAGTGAAGAGTTGTGCAGGTTTCATTGTGTTTATTAAACACACACTAAAATATTAAATATGATAGCAGTGGCTGAACTAAATCAAACATACTCTAAGTGTGATACAAATCATCGTTAGACAATGTAAACAAACACTCAACACACACAAAGCCACACAAAGCCTTTATTGCAATCCCAGCAATTAGATCCATCCCCAGAGACGTGCCACCGGCACTGGGAGCCCACAGGCCCCGGAGCCCTACTTGGTCAAGGACACCGGAGACGGGCAGGCTCTCTGTGAGAGAAGCTCTTCCTGCTAAGAGTCTCCCATGCTCATTCACTCCGCTCTGGCTCTGCTCCAGCAGCAACACTTCCCTGCAACAGGGTCTCCACTCAGCCCAAACCACCAGGGACAAGATTTCTTCCAGTCAGCCTTGCCAACAGCAGCTGCTCCCAACCAAAGAGTCTCTCTCTGGAGAAAACACTCTCTCAATGCCAGCCATGCTACAAGAACAGTGGCTCCTGACATCAACAGTATCCTTTCAAGAAGAAAGACAGGGAAAATCCTCACAGCCAGTCTCTTTCCAATGGGAGCAGTTCACATGTTAATCCAATGAATAATTCCAAGTCGGAAGATAAAATATTTAAAGCAAAAAAAGGCACAAGATCTTCAGATGATCACAGTTTTCAAGCCAGCCTTCAAAGCTCACAAGCTCACTATCATTTGCCAAGCAGGATCAACGTGAAGAGTATGTTTAAAAGAAACATGAACAATTGCACCACCAAATCAACAGGGACTTCAAAATTCAGCAAGAATAGGAGCCAGTGGAGCTGCTGAAATGCCACATTCAGGAACTGCAAGCAGAAGTCTACCACGGTGCCATGATCTAATATTGGACAGACCCCTCTATCAGGGAGCCAATACAAAAATCTACACCGGTTAAGCAAAGGAAATCCTCCAGTGAGCAGGTAGGGCCTAGCCACCGTCCTTACTGTCCTAAGTTTCCTCCTTACCCTATAACTCAGAGCACAGTTGGTGTTCCAAAGCCTAAAGGTCTGTTTGCCCTCAGGGTTGTTTTTATCTCCATCTAATGTGAATGTACACAGACATGTCTAAACCTGACCTAAAAATGAAAACTGTGAGGATTCATATGACCAATTTCCACCAGGTTACTTATCCATTGCCTACAAAGTGACTTTCTTAACCCATTTCAACTGTCTCTCCTTTAATTTGCTGAAATAACTTCTGAAACCTGTTTTTGTGGAACAGTAAACAGGAATGCTTAACTCATTTTTATACCATTCTACAAAAACAAGCAGAGTTGCACTGTTTCTGTGAAGAGGATATAGGCAATCCAAAGTTCCTTACTGTTGCTGCAGGCTAAGGGCATGTAGACAGGCAATTGCTGTTGGATCAGCTGATGTTCAGTAACTTGCTCTCACTCACACCACTGAGCTTCTCACATCCAGGCAAGCCCATTACAAAACTTGCAGTAATGCTTCTTGCTGGTCAAAAATTTTTCAGAAATCCAAAAAAACTCTCAAGTGGATCTTTTCTAGCCATATTAAATCAGCAGAAAATATGCCAACTAGAGCCTGTGCTACTGTTTGTCTTCTGGTATAATAGATTACTTTCTGACTTTCTTCCCAGTGGTTTAGCCTCTCTAGTTTAAGATCCTTCACAACTCTTATGTATATATTTTCAGATGGTTTATCATCATGACTTATCATCTCGTAGTAACATTTCTTTTACTGACAAGTCAATCAATGAACGGCTCATCTTTACTGGCTGAAAACTAGTATTTGCTCAAGATATTTGAAGTGAAGATAGAAGCAGAAAAATCATTTGACTTCTCTGCAATAACTTAACATAACTGTCTGGCAGGTTTTCTCCTTCACAGATACACTGAGGCTTGGAATTCATTGCTGTTTGTGCTTATGTGATTAGATTTCCCACTATTTCTTTCCTGCAGTATAGTCTGGTTTCTACAAGACCAGTTCAGTTTTCAGAAGGATGGTTGTCTGCTGCAAGTCACTTCTTCAGCTTTAATTTTTAAATAGGCATGCTTTGAAATAGCACAAGTTTGACTAAGCTTTTCAAACTGTTCCTCCCCAAGATGTCACTTAGAGCAGCTTTATCAAATGTTGAAAGTATCATCGTGCCGTGCTGGCCTCTTCCACCCTTCACCTCCTGCTCACCCCCCCATAAGCCTACACCTAGGGGCAAAGCTACACGGTGCAGTCTGGGCAAGAAAGGTGTGCGTGTATGGCTGGAGCTCCTAATGTTACACCATTCCCATTGAAGGAAAAAAAAAGAAAAAAGAAGAAAAGGAAATTCTGTTTCTGATCCTTGTTTTTGTGAAGATACAATCAGAAATATGATCCAAGAGTGCTGACTGAATGCTGTCTGCTCATGCCTTGATATGTCTGGCAGCATGAGTTGTCACATGATTTTTACTCATTTTTACAGCAAGTCTTTCTCCTTTGATCTAGTAACAATAGACAATGGGATGCATCAAATATGTTTCAAGCTCATTTCAGGCAATACAACCATAATATAACAAGCATTTTGATTTTTAATTCTTTTTAACAATGTATAACTTTTTCCATGGTATACTGTCCCTGTCCACCTAATCTGGACCTTTTTCGATGGCTGGACCAGAAATATGGAAAGGTATTTTTCCTACCCTGCTTCCAGTCTCTAGCAGTGCCACTGTATTTTATCTGGGCCACATTCCTAAAGCTAGACTTCAGCCTAAAATCCCTGGGCAAATATGCTGTGCATGCTTCAGAATTCTGCTCAACATCCCTGCCCTGTAAAGCAGTGCACCAATGTCTCAGTGGCAGTTTTAGAGAAGTCCACAAGGAAAGCCATGTCTGAAAAGAGAATAGCCCTAATGGAATGACCTTTACAGGGACTTGACACCTGCTACCTTGTAAGCTTCTTATACACACAGCTTAATCCACCTGGAGGCTTTTTTGCTTGATGGAAGGTGATAAAAAGCTGTTAGATTGTAAGCTCTGTCTTAGATTCAAAGCATGTAGGCTCCTTGATATTCTGAAGCTTAGGGCACACAGAGGGGAAAAATATTTCTTAGTTCAGGTGCAATTCTCAAGTTGCTTATTAGGAATGAACCCTGGTCTAAGAAACACTTTATTGGTATGAAAGTAATGAAAAGGCTTCCTGATAGGAAGAACGGGCCCAGTTCTACAGTACTACAGACAAGATAATGTAACAGTGATCATAAAGCTTTCCTCAGCAGACAAAAAGAAAAAAGTAGCCCAACTCTAGAAATTTACAATCCACAGAGGATCAAGCAGATTGTATTCTGGACACCTTAAAGGTGAATGCTCTAAAACATGCATCAACTACAGTGATGAAAACCTGTCCCACTCTGACTATAAATAATTCCCTCTTTCTTTGAGACAACAAAGGTCTAAATCAAAAAGTACTATCAGTGTAATTTTTAGCATGATAGAGAAGGGGGGAAAACAGAGTAAAAGACAGGCCCCACTGCAGCACTGCCTTGGCACAGCTGTTGGGAGAAGCCAGTACACAAAGCCTCAGAGCTAGAAGAGAAGAGGAATTAGGACTATTTGGCAATTGGCTTTTAGAACTTAAAGAGCAAAGAGAAAAAGAAAACAGGAAAATAACAAAACTTCCAGACAATCCCCCCGGAAGAAATGACCTTCTAAACAGATGATCTCCCTGAACAGAAGTGATCTATCACTGACTGCTCAAACTGTAGAGGCAGCACAAGTGAGAACAACACAATAAAAATGCAGTGGTGGCTGGGAGCTGAACTCATGTTCTTCAGGTCACTACTTCTCGCTCTCTTCTCCCACTGTGCCAAACACCATCTCCCTTAGGGAAGCAAATCCTGGAGCTCATCTTCCCTCCTGCCTAAGCTAAGGTGCATCAAAGCCACCAGCTTTGGCCTTATAGGGCCTGGAAAAGGAAATTGTGCAAACCCTTTATTACACACCATGAGAGAAAGCTTGAATAAGCTCTCTTCAGCTGAAAGCTTTTCCTAGCAGAAGTTCCAATTTCATACTCCCCTGGGCACTGTTTCCAGGATTTTTATTTTCTCTGCAGGCTAATATTGACAATCTTCCACCACCCCAGAATCTTCAAACACTTTGTCCTTCTGCAGCTGGCCCAGGTGACTAACTTACTGTTTTAAAGGCTTGGACACAAAAATTTCAGTACAGAAAAAATTATATGAAGATCACTGTTTTAAGAAATACTATGAAACAGAAGGAAGCTTTTTTAAAATTTTGTTTATTTCTTTTAAGGTGGCTGACACCTCTGTTGATGGCTTTAGTCACTTAGATCTAAGGGTACTTGCCTGTGAGATCAGCGTTTGTGTTTGCTACACCCCACCTGTGTCATACGTGCTAGGCTCTAAATGTAGCAGTAGCTAACTTTTATCTGATGGGTTTTATAATATAGGCCATTTATATGAAGTGAGTGGAACATTGATCCTCCTGTTCAAGTTTCCTGAGATTATTCAGTATTAGCATTGCTGAGATTAGTCACACCGTGGCTGCTGTTCATGTAGATTGTTTGATACAGAACATTTCCCACTATACACGAAGCAGCTCTGTAGGAAAACCCAATTCAATCAATTTGAGCAGCCCTTCTTGTGCTACATTGGTAGCATTGTATTGGACAGATAAAGTTGTGATTCTATCTAATATATTCTTTGGCTGGTTTGACTGATGTACTGAATGAATAGAGATACCTAATGCTATCCAGTCCTGCTGCTGAAAGATAATGGCATTATTTGAAAACAGACCAAAAAAGGGAATGGAGGGAGGAAAGGGTTTAACCTCTGCTTCCCACATCTGCAGCAAACATGGACAGTGCAGTGTGGGAAGGAAGAAAATCAGGCAGAGGAGACTTCTGACAGCAAACTAAAGGAAAGTGGAAACTGAGAATGAGGAAAAGCTCTAAATACTGATGCAATGCCAGCAGCTGCAGAAATTGAGGTGTCCCAGCCTCATTTTCAAGAGGTGCTCTGCAAACTGCAAAACACTTATAGATAAGCAAACTATCTGAGCCCCAGGCTTTTATATTCTTTTCCCAATTTGTATAATTATTGGTTGGGATGGTAGAAGCACCTGTATCCCTGAGAGGGCCACTACATACCTGCAGCTGTTTGTACCAACTGGCACAGGTGAGCACTTCCAGCTTCCATTGTGGCCACTCTCTAGTGACAGTGCTCCACAACGCCAGGCCTGTCAGTTTTTAAAAATGGAAAGGAAAGGAATGTTAGGGATTTTTAAAAAAAGATCTTGCCAGTTGATCTTCTGTTCTAAATCCATAAACAAGTAGTTAATGTTTCCAGGGTTTAGGCTGACTTTCTAACACTGGAGATGCACAGAACATTTAAAAGCACATCAGCTTTTATGTAAAACACCTTGGAGCCAGGAAGGGAGCCAAGAAATTCTCTCCTATGTTGTATTATAAGAGAAACACAAAAAGTAGCTCAGAAGAATTATTATAAAAAAGGGACAGACACAGCAGAAAATGGAAGTGCAGCATCACCAAACAGTTAAGTGTATTCTGTCATAAATGGAAAAGTCTGAGAAATGGAAGACAATGTCATAAGACCAGAGAATAATGGTGTCATTGGGTGACATGCTTTTTTAAATTTTGTATACAAACTCCTTTGATTCCTTCAGTCTCTCAGTAGCCTTGTGTTTGTTGTTCCTGATAGGTTACAACAGCATTAGATTTACTGATGACATTGACAGCACTTCAACTACAAAAGTTTTACCCAATTTACTATTATCAACATAGATCTGGACAGCTTTGCTAGTAATCTGCTGTAATCACTGGGGACTGTATGGGTCTCATGCTGATGTTTTAAAGCACTAGTTTAAACATTACTAATTGGTTAGTTTCCTATACCAAAACACTCTTATTCAGTGAATGCAAACAATAGTCCATCTAAGGACATCCATGTGTATGGGAAGGACCAATACACTGTGTTTGTAGAAATTTTCATAGCAATATGATCACAAAGACTTCAGACTAACCAGATCCTTCTGCAATTGGGACTAAAAATAGGCAGCAAAGGTGGGTAAGTTTTTTCTCAGCTTATGTAGTTACTTTTTAATGAACCTCCCCAAGGTCCTTTATATAGATATTTTTCTCAGTTTTAAATACATTTTTTTGATTGACTTTTTAAAAAAATGTAATTAGAATTACTCTTCCCTTGTGATTACATTTATTTTTACTTTGTCTCTATGCTGCTTTTGATGTTTAATTAGATTTAACTATGTCCCACACTGCTCACCTTCAGAAGTACATCAACTATTACATCATCTCAGCTGTTTTTCCTATATGAATTTTCTAAATGTAGAAAACTTCAAGTGAAACCACTTGGTTTTTATTCCTTAATCACACTATGACATGATGCATGATGACATTTATCAAGTTCAATGAATGAGCCACCATAGTTACACTAAATTTTATGGGATTTTGGCTTTTTTTGTTGGTGGTGGTGGTGGTTTTCCTTTTTTTGGTTTCTCCACCCTGTACAAGGACCTAACCTTTTGCAAGATGGTAACTAAAAGCCAGACTGTCCTCTAGGATGACCTCCAGAGTCATTTTCTGAAGGAAATTATTCTACATTTCTATTAACTTAATGAAAAATCTCACTTGAACTTTGCTGAGTCAGGGCATTCTTCTCTCAGCCACCTTTGCTTTGCCAACAGGGACACCAAGTCAGGAAATTTTAAGCCTGGAGATTCATCTCCCTGAGCTTCAGACACTTAACTGAGATGGATAAATTAAGAACCTAGTTCTATGTACACCATGATTCATGTAAACTCCAGACCTATCAACAAGGAGCAAGGCATAATTATCATATAACTCAGCTGAGTGCTTAAAGCAGTGGGATGGACTTGGAACTCAGTTGCTCCCCATGGAGAGCCTGTAAGGAAGAACTACTAGCATTTTCTGCATTTCTGCCACTTCTTTTGACATACTGAAAGTATTTCTTTTTTCATGTTTATCATTGTCCCGATTTGAGACAAATTTGGAAGAAGATATCCTCTGACAGAAAGCAGGTTTCAACCACCCCTCCCCCACCAGGTTCGGGAAAGAAATTCTCCTCGGAGGAAAGCAAAAGGGAAAAAAACTATTTATTTAACAAACACACAGGAAAAAAATAATAATGCTAAATAATAAAACCTCTAGCTGTGGAGAGAAGCTGGTAAATTCAAAGTCCTTTCGTGGGTGTGGCTCTCCCCTCTTCGGAACTGGGTTGGCGTAGGCCCCCTTCCAGGCCTTGGTGGAAAGTTCTCCTGGTGTGTTCTGATGTTGTTGAAACAGTCCAGAAGAGAAGAAGGAAAAAACCAAAGTCCCAGGAAAAAATGTTTAACTCTCCGTCTCTCTCCGGAGAAACTGAGCTGAAAGCTGGCTGGAAAGCAGGAAAAGGGTGCTTCCTCCACTCTTGCAGCCACAGAAGCACACAGAGGAGTGTGTATCTGTGTCCTTGAACACAAAACTGCTTTGAAAAGTTTGCCTGGCTTTTTTCTTTCTCTCAGACCCAGGTTTAAAGGCACAGAAAGGCACAGGTTCATGTCTGGGCATAGAGCAGCAATAGGGGATACAACATCATAAAGTCACCCCAAGACATTCCACCCCTTATCCCATATCATCGGCTCAAGACAATCATCAACATTAATGCCTCAAGAATTACAGTAACGATGATATTTGAAGTGTTTCCTATAGTATTGCAGACTGAACTAGTATGTTTCCAGATTGTTGTCTGATGTCCATAAATTCAGAGGAATATTTAAAAGAGCACAGTATTTTTTTTATCATCGTGGAAAACTGCAACATGCGAGACTAATATTGTATATCTGATGCTGACCATTTCTCATGTGTCAAATCCTTCAATAGATGAACTTACTGCTGAAATTTCAGGGAAGAATAACAAAATAACCTGAAATCCACTGTTACCTACAAGAACTGTGAAAATATTATCACTACTATATCCTTTCAAGCAGATCCTCAAAATTAATCTGAAAAAAATGGTAAATAATTTCCCACCTTTACAACACATGAAGGTATTTGGATTGAAACATACACCGTCTTTCTAGGAAATATAACAGGAGAATGTAAGCTGAACATTGTGCTCAATCAGTTTCACAGGTTATAAGAGTTTTTTACCTTGAGTAGTACCAGGCAAATTTTTCTGAACTAATTTGTATTAATAATTTGATGTATCTCCATAAAACACCACCAACAGACCCTGCACCTGCCTGATACCGACTTTAAGGAGGAAGAGGAACATGTTGTAAAAGACTGATACCTGATCTGAACTGAACTGTCCACTGCAGAGAGAGATCTCTGCTGGGAGATCCCTACCCACAACAGGCATGAACTCAAATTCAGTCTCCAGGAGGTTTTCAAGAGAAAACCCTGGACAATTTTCTAAGCAATTTTTACTTTATTAACAAAACCCAAAATCCAGACTAAGATGAATTTAATGTGCAAGAATTTCTTTCTTTGATGGGCACCTCCAGTTTTAAAGAGCTTTAAAAGCCCAGAGACAATCCCTGTGTAAACTAAAAGGGCTCTGCTCATCCACAGCCACACTACAACACAGTGAGTATTTCTTCAACTTTTTATGGCAGATTCAGAGATTCCTCATGTTTGCTTTGTGAGGAACAGGTCACTGTTTACCCGTGTAACAGCAGTGACATCCTGAATCACTATGCGTTTTTTTTCCCAGACATGGTACAGGAGCTCTTTATCTAAATTTCTTTGCAGCATGCATGCCACATATTTTCCATCCATGTCTTTGATTTGCGTCCTCCACTGTCTGGAAGAAGGTTGATGACTAGAAAACATAAATAGGATTATTAAGATAATGTTAAGACGAACAGCCTGACATTGGCCTTATGAAAAGCTATGAAAACACTGATTTTGGCTGAGATATGTATAAAACTAAGAAAGATTATAATTAATGCTAATTAATACTAATTACTTAATTAGTTTATGATTGGGAAAAAAGACAGGTTTTATCAACCAAACAATTACTAATAAAATTACATTTTGGTAAAAGGCAATAACATTGATTAACACACTTCTGTAAGGTGTCTGAGTTACCCAAAAAAAGTTTAGGAGTCTGATTATTGTATCACATGATGAAGAGTTACCCACTTTTGAGTATGAAAGAAAGATATTCATGTGTTGATCTCTAAATGAGTAGGAAATATGTGCAACGTGATGAAATAGTTGGTAGCCACAAAGACAAAATTAATAATTAACAAAGGGAACACTTTAAGCAAGGAAAAGATGGTATATTTTTAACAATTTGAAATCTTCTAGAAAGAAGCTTTCTTAGTGTAAGCATCTGGTATGCTCAGATAATAAACATTAGCAGCTTAATGCAAAATTAAAAGATAAGGTTCTTTGGTTTGTATTACAAAAGTAATAATCATAAAGGTCTTTTCAGGCCTTAAAATGAATCTATTAGCATGGTTCCAAAGTGCAGCACACAGGACTCCTCAGCATGATCTCAAAAGCACTTTCTTTGATAAGTCTCTTTTCTCTCAAACACCCTCAGAATTGTTAACTCCAATGTGGTGAAGTCTGTCTCTTGCTATTTCTACTTACAATGTCATTTTCATTCCTTCTGCCCTGAAACTTTTTGAGTGTCATTCTTTAGGAGAGTATTTGCTTTCCTAGAGGCTTCCCTAATTCAGCCCCTCACTGTGCCCCTGTGCCATTAGGTCAGTTTCCACAAGGATCACCCATGGCCCATATTACCAACCTGACACAGGTTATTTACTGTAACTCTTTCAGATTCTGGTAACATCATCTGCAGCTTGCTGAAGTCATTCTGTAGCATGTACCTTAAAGCATACATCTTATTTTCTGCCATTATGCCTTGAAGTGCCATCTACCTGCACTATCACCATACAGTGCCTCTGGTTGGGGTTAAGTGTCCACCCCTCCATTTGTTCTCCTGCAGCCAGAACAGATCCACCTCATACTACAGTGTATTTAAGTTTTAATCTGATGTGCTTCAGCTGAAATACACCTTGAGCTCCAGCCTGTCAGGGGAAATTGTCACTGATAAGGTATATTGGCTCCCTCATCACTCTAGGTTGGACCAGCCTCTGGAAATACCTCTCTCTACAGGAGAGACCTTTAGGCTACAGGACCTAAAGCAAACAGGATCCTAACTCAAACAAGGAATTATGATCTGAAAGGCAGAATGAATATAAGCATGTATGTTACCTTTGTAGATCCAAGAGAACTGATAGCAGATTAGATTAGATTAGATTTTCTTCCTTTTCCAAATCATCTTTTTCTTTATGCAGTTTCCTGTTTATGAAATTTCTGTACCAACCTTAATGGGTACTTTGACCCAATGTACCTTGTGATAAATGCCATAATCATCCATTTGGAGGCTGTCCCATGTTCTCAAGACCAGAGATTTTTGGATGACAGCCTTTTATTTCATTTTCATTTGGCTTCTGTTCCTAAG
Organism: Edolisoma coerulescens; assembly: GCA_013397115.1. Classification (NCBI taxonomy): domain Eukaryota; kingdom Metazoa; phylum Chordata; class Aves; order Passeriformes; family Campephagidae; genus Edolisoma; species Edolisoma coerulescens. Next base: position 83,558 of record VWZW01006512.1, read on the forward strand.
CACTTTGCTTATTATCAGGCCCTTTTGTTGTGTGTACTCCAGTTTTATCCTACTAATTGGCTACAGTGTAGGTCTGTGATCCCTATCAAATTAACTTCTACTGTAATTGAGCCTGCTAGAATTGGATTGTCTGCATAACCTCCTCTTTAAGTCATTTTCTCATTGCTGTACACTTAATATCAAACTTTCAGTACTTTACACTTTCATCAGTGACTATGCATCTGAAGCTATCTTGGATAAAAGCATCACTTACATGAAAATTGAATTGAATGCCTTTTTATAACCACAAAACAGCTGACACAATGGTCAATATCTAATGGTAAAATTAAAAATCAGTCCACTCAGCTAAGTTAGTTGAGTTTGTTGATTTTAGTTGGATGACAGCATAAGTGGACATAGTACAACATATAGCAAAAGAGTCTCTAATACTCAAGATTTCCCGTTGTGGCATCTAGGCATGGGTAGTCAAGAGTTTCCTTCTGGACAGGTTAGCAAACTTTGGATGGCTGGGAACTCCACTTCAAATGCCCAAGACATTTCATTTACTCTAACCATTAAGGGTCTGTACAGTCAGTGAAACCTTCACTTAAGCCAGGCATCCAGCCATGCTCTACAAACATTTCTTTCAGTTTAAATAATGTAGTAAGAATCCACTCAAAAACCCAAAATATTGTTGAAGATTTCCATACAGATGTTGTTACCCAGGAGAAAGCCATGATGTACAGGTGCCAGGATTCATGGTGGGGAAAAAAATAAAGAGAGAATGAACTATTGGCAGTGCTTAGTGGCTTTGTGAAAATAATTAGAACAGTAAGTACAGTCAGCTCAGTAAGAAGCTACTTTAGCACTCCTTTTGCTATTTTTATTTGCACTGGTTAATACCTTCCTACATCTTAAAATAACTAGGCCAGCTTGTCTGAGGGAATGCAGAACAGGGTGCTAATCTCATCTCTGCCTCACAATTCACCAGACTCAGCACTTCCTAAATTGGAATTATGTATCCTGTCCTATTGGATGATGTTGAATAGCAAGTTCTATACATTGTTACTTTTTGCTGTTAAATTATGGAGAAAAGTCAGATTTTGGCAAAACACAGTAGACTAATAGTAGTCACCCACTCACTTTGTGACCTCCAATATTACTTTTCCCACCTTGACTTTGTAAGATACTTCAGCAGCTGCTAGCATGAAGTATCCAAAACTTTCCAGTACCATTTAGTTATTACAAATTCTTGGAGTAACTGATTAGTATATAGATTTTATTGCATAATAGATGATAATAGAGAAATACCTTCCTTGTGATTGACTAATCCCGGGAAGCACAATATGCATGTTAAGAATTTCTTCTATGGAAAATTATCCCAGAAAGCATCAAAATGTTCACCTTCTGTTTGGGGTGAAACTTCTAAAAGATTCTGCAGTATCTTCCTGACAAGTCATTGGGTGCCTCTGAGCACATAAATTGCACTAATGTATAAATACATGGAAATTCCAGGGCAACTGTTTGTCATCAGATTAGAATGACAATGATGAGGAAAGGTAGGTGAGATAGCTATAGTTGCAGCTTAGGAAAAAAAGACCCGAAACAACTAACTTGTGTTAATGTATTTCTACAGGCAGATATTTGACTGTGAAGTTCCTAATTTTTGCATGTGTAAGTCTCATTGAATCTTCTTTTTGGAGTGCAGCCCCAGTCAAATAGAAAAGGGAAAAATTGAAGTAACTTAACATAGAGACATTTGCATTAGTGAAGTAACAGGCATGTTTTAATCATGTTTCTCTTATTAGCCGAAACAGAAAATGTTAGAGGGCATCTTTCTTTAGGTTCATAAGCATTTCTTTATTTAGAGTTGCCTTATGAAAGATTTTCTTTCCAAATATTCAGTGAGTCACATAATTTTAAACAGTCTTCATTTCTATGAGCAATACTGAAGACAAGAACAATCATTCTACTAGAAAACACCTAAGCTCTTCCACTTCTCTATTTTCACTTCACTCATACACCATGTAGCTACACATTAAAAATATTCAGAATAAACATGATTTTGGCTGCACAGTTAAAAAACAGTAATAGTAAACTTATGAGCAATTTATCATATCAATTCAACTACACTGATGATCCTTCTCCTCCAATCCAGTCTGAAACTGGAACCAAATAGAGCCCAAGGGGCTATTTAATTTTCAGGAGTCAGACAGGTCTCTAACATGCCACTATATTCAATTCTTGGTCAGAGACATTCCTTCTCCTTGATATGCATATACAGTGTCATCCTCTTCTGACGTCAGAGGCTGCTCAATATTATGTTATTATTTAATGTCTCATGTGCAAAAAAACGGCAATAACCTGCAGGAACTAGAGAGGACTTCATTTTTTAATGACTTCAGAAAAAGAAAAAAAAGCACTTCTTGCCTCTCCTTTGCACTGGAAAGAAACACCACATGTATACACTATCAGCTAAGACCAAATAGACACTTGTAAAATGTTCTTATCTATTACTTTGTATAGTCAAATTGCTTTTCTACATTATGTATACAGTTTACCTCTACACTGTCTGTTTAAATGCAGCTCACTCATACCACTAACAACAAACAGAGGAGAAATTTTTTCCTTTCAAAGCAGAGTAGCCTCCACAAGATAAAATTTGACATTTTACACTGAGTAGAGAGTAAAATCTACAAGAATTTAGAGTGTACTATAACATGCTCTCTATAAAACAAAATAAGTGCAGAACTCCTTATTCACATCACTGAGGTGTACAAACTTCTCTCATATAACTCCAGATACTTGAATGAGTGTCTGTGGAGGAGCCTGGCTGTCCTACACTCCCTCTCCACTTGCAACAGAGACAGAAATAAATTTCCTAATGTGTGATAAATTCCTGTCCCCCCTCACCACCACTAAACAAAACCTTTCCTTCCCCACAATATCTCAGTGAGACTGAGAGGTACGCATGCAATTTCTTTCAGTTCTTGATTTATTATCTACATGGAGACAAATTATGGGTGCTTTATAAGAATGCAGGACTGGAAGAAATGTCCTAGGCTGTCCCACCAAGACTGTCCTCTCCTCAACTCCCCATGCTTGCTTCCCCTGAAGTATTTGTAGAGAGCAGTCACAGTCCTTCTCAGCCCTCATTTCATTAGTCCAAACAAGCTGGGGTCCTTTGTTCTCTCCTTGTAAGACAGCTCTGCATTTTCCTGATCACCCTAGCAGCCTTTTTTTGGCACTTACTCCAAATGGAATTAATCCTTGATTACATTGACCCAAACCACACACATTTCTGTGGATACAGCTTCATTCTGGCCTAATACAGCAACAATAATGCTTCCAGGTCCACTGGAAACACTCAGTCTCACACTTCTCTGCATCCTAGTTGCATTTTTCCTGGTGGTGTCGCACTGATGAATCACAAACCTCCTAATTTACACAAACAGACATCAATCTGTCTTCTTCATTCATGTTTCCATGGCAGAGATTCCAGATAGTCACGCCTGTCCCTTGGCTACAACAGTCTTTATGAGTTAAACGAAACAGGCAACAAACATTTTTGTCCTAGCTACACTAGCTGAGATATTAAACACATACTAAGGCTGTTATTTTAGCACTGTTTTCTCAGAGGCTACTTCCAAGCCTTCCCCAGGATTAGCCAGCCCCATTCAGAAGCACAAAGCCATCAGCCGCACGGGGCCATAAGGCTAACCTGGTTCTTCCCACCAAGAGTAGCCAGAAGTTTGTGCTGTCTCTCTTTTTTTTTATTTCTGAAATATTTTATTCAGCTTGCTATAATGACTGAAACCAAGAAATCCAAACAGTTTAATGATACAAAATGGTTGGTATTAGTGTCTGTCTTGTTTTCCTCTGTAGTTTAAGGGATCAATATTAATGAAGAGAGAAGCTATAAACATCACTAATGAGGATGAAGTGGAATATCCCTCACCAGAGCTGTAAGAGCTTGCACTTGCACCAAATGAAGATGACATCCACTATTAAAGGCTGCATTTTAATCCAGCCACAACAATAAAAGTGAAGTTAGTGCTATTGGTAAATTTTAATAGATGATGTCTTACAAAAGCAGCCTACTTGAAATTCAGCCCAAAGACTAAATTAAAGTCAAAACCCTAGTCAGTTAACTGTGCTATAACATGTGAAGAATTGATTTTCTTATTTTCAGCTGTCAGACCTGCTACAAAGAATGAGTTTTAATTCTGGGGATGTTATTAAACTCCTTGCTTAACTGGCAGAAAAATGGAACCACTAGCCAGGCGACAGTGGTGCTGCTGTCGGAGTGAATGACACCTGTCAGAGTATGATGAATGACCCTCTCTGCCCCACAATCCCCTGCTCTGTCACTCAGGTGAGGGCCATTAATCTTCATCGAGGGCCTGTCAGGCCAGGCAGCCACGACGACAAAACGTCTTCTCGCATTTGCCGCCACCATGCACGTAACAATGAGATATTCTTATTGTCACAGCGATGCCGAATTAGCATAATTTATTATGACTTTCCTCCCCCCTAGCCCCCTCCCCACCCAAAACCCAAGTAGGGGAGAGATGTGATTAGACAGATGGAGGGTAGGCCCAGCCTGCCAGCCCTGGAGCCCCCCGCAGTGCTTGATGAGGAGTGGAGCATCTCCACAAACCAATCAAAAAGCTGGCAGTTCAATTACAGAGTAATAAAGGGACATTCATCATTCAATTAGGCACCTGTCATGGTTTCACAAAAGGGAAAACTTCTAACCTGAGACTCCAGGGAGAAGATGCTACAACCAGGAGGCAGAGAAATAAATGAAAAAAGGACAAAGTCAATTACTGGCCAAACCAGACAAAAGGAAATATGTTAAAATAAGGGAAAAGTTATCCCTGGGCAAAAATCAGAAAAGTTACATGACCTTACAAAGATTATAAAGGACCAGCATTAAAAGAGCTACACCATGCTACGCGGTGATACGAACACTACCAGTTTTCCCCCCTTGCCAGGTTTAACGAAAGCTGAATGTGATCATGAAGAATGCTTTAGGGAACCAGGATTGTGTGGTTTAAAAGCCCCAATATTGTTACTGCACACACCATCATTAGAAAGAATGCACCTATTCATCTCACCTCGTTGCTGTGCCTTGTTTCAAATGCTATAAGCACCTGGGGTTATTCTTCCTATGATGTTAAAATATTAGCAATTCCACTAACTACTGAGAAACATAGGTAAACGCTTTTCAAAAACAAACCAAAAAAGCAGAAGCCAAAAACAAAGAAATAGAAAGAAATCACTAACATGCCATATAACTGCCAAGCCTTTGGCATGTAAACCAGAGAAACTAAGCAGGCTTGCTTCATTCGAAGTTATTTTGTTCAATTTATGTGCTTCATAGTTTGCAGAAGCCAGATCTTGAAAGTTATCGAAAATTAGAACATGGCAGAGATGAGATTGTTTGTCAGGCAGACTGGAACTAATGTGGATTTATCTTGTTCTGCAGCTGCAAATAACAGGTAAAAAAAAAATAATAATATTAGATTGCGGAACAGCTGCTTGTGCAATAAACTCTGTTAAGTTGATTATCTACCTGCTAAGAAGGTTTATAGTAAATCGCAATTCTAACATTAAATTACCAGAGCAGCTAAGGTTGGATTTGGTTGGAAAGATGTAAGACTAATCCAAAAACATTCTTTAGAGGTGATGAATGAAACCCTGTTCAACCAGCTGGAATGGATAGAAAAGTCTAGAGTGTCTTGATTTTAATCCAACACTCATTTTCAGACGGGCTGTTCGAATCCTGGTGCCTGCTTGCACAGAGAGCACAGGGGCATGAGGAAACCTCCATTTATCACTGTACGAGTGTAACGTTGCCTGTCTCATCCCCCTGCTCCATCACAGTAAGCCCGGGAGCAAGCCACACTAACACAGCTATAAGGTTTCCAGGAGACAAGCTAGTTCCTGCGTGGGGTTGCAGTTTGACATGTGGATGTGTCACCTCGCTCATGCACGGGTCAGGCTGCAGCTCTGAGTGCTCATGTCATACCAGACCGCAGGATTTACATCTCCAAATTATGTTAATGGTTTTCAAAATTCTATCTAAACGAGTTCATGTCGTATAACAATTAGGGAACTCTTTGGGAATATTTTGTCAATTAATATGCAAAAAATACCATCAGATAAATATTCTCGGGTTTAGCATATGAATAACTCCAAACACCAATTATTTACAGCAGTAGTCAGAGCTGGTCTTGCTGGGAAAGGGGCAGAAATCATCATTCTGCAGTGCTTTCTTTACAAAAGCATCTGAATCTAAAACAGGGTGCAAAATAAAATGATCAACTGATTTGTGTGCTGAATACTTTCTCCCACCCCTTTTTGCATCCGCATCCCAGAGCCTAACGAAGTTCTGATACAAAGAGGCTAACAATGCCTACACACCTTGCTCACAGGAGCGCTGCAAAAATAAATCTGTTAAGGTTTTAAACTTGGAGGTGAAACATGCTACATAGCATAAATACAAGCTGTAGCATTGCACGCTGTCCTCATTACACTGTTTTGAAGGAGTCATGATAGACTTGCATCAGCTTTCCCATAACACTGGGCAGGGGATTTTTTTGTTTTCCCTTTCTGGTATAAATACATGCTAAATACAGAAGGTGGAAGAGGAAAAAAAAAGTGCCAGAATTGCTGAACCTCATAGTCTATAATTCCTGTCCCCTAGAAAATATAGTTTATCAATACAGTGGTTGCCTTTGAGATTAGTCGCAGTGACAAGATTTTCAACAGAAAAGAGGCAGGAAATGGTGCATGTGTCTCAAAGGTGTTTGCTGGTATTGGCCCTTGAGGTTTTCTGCATACAGTTCCACTGCTGCTGTGCAATGGTTCAAAAAATTGAAAGCCAAGGGTCCAGGGAATAGATTACAAAATTAGTAATTTGTTGTTCCTGCTTTGATGTCAAACAGAAAACAAACAGAAATAATACCCCTTTCAGGAAGTCTAAAAATAACTAAATAAAACGAAGTCAAAAATACCACAATTGGTTTCAGATGCAGAGTTGCAATTATCAGGCCCCAAAACATCCAATTTGCCTTCTCTACTGCACAAACATACATTATAAACAACCTGGGAACTCAGACACTAAAGGCAGGGATTCTCAGAAGTCCTGTAAGAGGGACAGTTATGGAGGAGGAAGAGGAAAGAGCATGTCTATATATTCCTAGTAGGTCACTACTATTTGAAATTCTGTTTTGCCATGTAGACTTCTATATAGATAGTGTCACAATAACTTACTAAATCCTACAAATTAATTAAGAAATATATAAATGAGTCTGAGTTTCCAATGGGGTAGCCTTTAGCAAATCAGGTTCTCCAAGGCTGTCGTATCAGTGATCTGGTTTACTAAGTCTTAATAAATGCGGCACAGTTATCCAAATGCCCCAAAGAGCACAATTTACCTATCTTGTTCGTGTGGATACTATGCAGTTGCCTCAAGAAACAGAATTTCCCAGGGAGGAAGTGCTACCAGCGGTACATGTCAGCAAATCCACAAAAGGAAAATGAGGATACAGGGAATAGAAAAAAAGGTAATCATATTGAGACAAAAAGGGAAGACACTAAAGTACCAGGACAAAAGCATGATGAATAATTGATGAGCTGGTGGTTTACAGGGGAGTTTCATTAATATTATCCTGCAGGTTCATTAAGCACTGTCCCAGTCTTGTCTTCAAAGGTTCCTCCTGAGTTTTGATTAGGTGCTGCAAGTCTTATGCTTAGACATCAGAACTTCAGGCCTTCGGTGGTGACAACCATTTCCTCAGATTCAGTCCCTTCAGCCAAGCACCTTTTGGAACTGCTCTCTATTCCCCTCCCACTAATCACAGGTCCCTAATCATGACAGCAAGTCTTAGTAAATAATATATCAAGATAAATGATAATTGTTCTGTTTTAAGTGTCTCCTAATGATCATCATAAATTAAAAATTAATATTGCAAAGACTGTATGAATAGCATCAATGCCATAAACAGAGCAGCAGGGATCAAGAATGCAAATGAAAGTGAAACGCGCCCTTATCCGCCCCCTATATGAAAAAACTCTGGAGCCAGAAGACTGTTAGGCATTACAAAGCTAATAAATGGCTTTAATCAAGTTCTGTAACAGGCAATTTCTTCTTAATCTTCCCTTCACCTTCCAATATTTGGCTCTTCTGGATTGTGAGATTTCTTTTGTTGATTTGTTTTTCCCCCTTTAAACCATCTCTCAAGAATTTTTTGTTTCTTTTTAGGTGCAACAGTAATCTCAAATTAAAGCATACTGCTACAGCAAAACCTAGAGAATGGGCTGGTTAACAGATTGCTGGTCCTGATGATCATGCAGAAAGGCTAAGGCGATTTGGCAGAAGCCATTCTGTTGTGTGACGTTGCTATTATCATTGTGCCTTCTATTCAGAGAGTGCATTCAAGTGGTGTCTTTTTCTGGGTGACTGAATAAGGTAAGCTTAGCTATGCCCTTGTACCTCCAAGTTTCAGCTAGAAAGAAAGGAGGCAGCTGGAATTCTTACCCTTCCTTCTTCCAAAGCCTCAATTTATTCAATTTAGATGTAGCACAAGTATTTGCACAAGCCATGTTTGCCTCCTTTTCTAATGGCTGGACTAATCTGTAGCTGAGAATCCCACCACCTTCAGTTTTGTAAATACTGAAATGGATCCTTTTGAAGCAAATGTCTTTGAATACTGTATTTGTATCATCATGGCACTAATTGTTCCTAGACAGTAAATAAGGTCAGACTTAGAAAAACAAACAATATGCAAAGTCAGTAAGCTATGAATGACACAAGGTACAAGTTCTTGAAGGAATCTGACACTAGAGAGGATTAAAACACTTTGATAATTGACTTTTTTTTTAAGGCATCTGGCAAGTCTTCTAGTCCTTGTCCATAATCAACAACCAGGGGCTGACAGAAAATAAGACTGAATCATCCAGCACAGACTGGATCACTAAAAATGTCGTTTCACCACCCATTCTGTCATTTCAATCCTCTCTCCTTTTTTTCTTTCTTGCCTTTTTGTCCCCTCATCTGGCAGCTCTGAGGTAAGAAAAAACAACAACCAGTGTGTTAGCCTGCTCCCTAAATTATACCAGACATGGGAATAGTGAGTTTAAAGAAAGAGAACATAAGTTATACATTACAAAGAAAAGCAATTACTGAGAAGAGGCTACTTTTCTGTCTCCATCACTTTTTAAGCCTAAAGCAATGGAAGTGCTAGTCACTATTCTGTAATTAAGGCTGAAGTCTGCATTTCAAAGAAGTTCAACTTCTTTCCATGATGCACTCTGTACAAACAGAGAATTTGCCCGTTAAAGCACAGAATTACTTTGGAGAATTTATAAATATTTCACTTCAGGCTCACTTTTATGACAAAATTAAGACACCCTGTGCTATTGTATTGTTCCTGTTGAAATAAGTACTAAAATAACTCAGATTTTAAATGTTGCAGCAAAATCTCAGCATAAGAGAAATATTTTTCTAGAGCAAATGGTTCTCTTACTTTCTCTTGGACACTGTCAGACAAGACTGAGACTCCTCTTAAGCAAGATTTCAGTGATATCAGAGATAACTAAACTACTTCTCAGCTGCTAAAAGCTTTTTCTAAGTGTTGTGAGACATTCATGCTCCCCTAGTGTTAGGAGCTTCCTTGATGGAAGACTTCACTTCTTCAATCACTACATCTCAACAGTTCAGAATTACTTGCCTGGGTTTGTTGCCCTGGCAGAAGCACAGGCAAAGCCATTAAAAGCAGAGAGTAGTTAAAAGTTGGAGACTAATGTATCTTTGAAATCAAATTTCACCTCCTTTGGGAGAACAAACAGTAAAATCTATTACCCATAACTGTATGGTTATCTCAGGGCATCACAAGATGGAAGAATGAGTGCTATTCCAAATTTCAGGAAGCCTGGATTTTTTTTAAATGTGGTTTTAATTCTAATGTACTTGGATTGATAATTTTCATCTTTACTTAAAACATTACTGTAATTTCAGTAACCTTTAGATTACTAAAACAGTCCAGCCACAGTGAGTTCTGTTTTAATCAGTTGGTGATATCACTGCAACTACACTTAATTTATTTATGCCAAATCTACACCAGCTGAGGATCTAGACATGTCTGTTTGCTCTCTTGACTTTTTTTTAAGTTCATGCAAACTGTGAGCATTATACCCAAGTGCAATTCCTCTTTTCTACCAACAATGGGTTTTGCACTGGCACCCTCAGGTTTGATCTGTGCTGAAGACACCTGCTCTCAAGGCAGTGAACTGGGACCACCAACTCATTTCATAAAGGGCCACTGAGCAGCTGTCACATGATAGCAGCTCCCAGGCAGTACTGACCTGTAACAAATCTGAGCTCCTGACCCAGAGGTGAAAGGCTCTATATCCAATTACCAATCCCCTGAGTGAGACACTACTGTTTTGTCTTGAAAACATTGCTAAATATACACAAAAGAATAAACAAGAATGAAGTAATACAGAAGTTGCATCATTGTTAATACTTTGCTGTAGACCAAATCTTGGAAATCAGATATATCATTGCCATCAGCAGACTTTCTGGACTCTGTGCTCATGTAAAAAGTCTATCAAGAGGGACAGACTGAAGCAACATCCCCCCTTCTTTCCTCTTATGTTCCTAATAGAAAACAAGAATATCCACAGAAGATTTCCATAAGGAAAGAAAAGAAAGTGGTCAATTTCATGTTCTCCCCCGTGAATTCATCTATGTAAATAACATTTTTTCTGCAAATGGCTAACTCATAAGCAAAAAAGTACTCTTATTCTGTGAAGTAAATAATTTCCTCTGCCTGAAAGTTCAAGGGAAAAAAAAGGCCACTTCACAATTGAGAGCCTGATAAAATGACCTATAATGCTACTCAGTTAGGGCTCAGGGAAGAACACGCTTTGCTTTGGTTCCATGTCACTCACATTATTCTTGACAGTGTCAGTAAGCAGCAGCAGAAGAGCACAATCTTCCTTTATTTTTAGTAATACTAAAGCTACAAGAGAATCCTTATTTTCATCTCTTCCAAATATATATAAGACATCTTAGGCAGCAATAACAGAAAAAGCTGCCTTAATGATTTCATCTTGATAATTTACTGCAATTACTACATAATTATATCAATGCCTCTTTTTAATTGTGATAATACAAGCTTTAACTAAGGCACCTTTTAACAAAGGTAAGGAAAAAAAGAGTTACTTGAAATGAGTCACTGAAAGTTCACTTTCTCTTTTAGGCTTCAAATCATGCCACGTGTAGCCCTCTGGGTCTAGGTAGCTGTGGACTGCAAGCTCCAGGCTGAGTGGCAGCTTGCCATCCATCTGCCCATCTTGCCAGCATCTTCCTCTGTCCCACCCAAGAGAACAGGAGTTTGGTAGAAAACATGCTGACAAGAGAGCAAATGAACAAAAATGCTAATTTCAAGCAGCAACTTTACACGCTTTTTTTGAAACCCCAAACAAAACACAGTCTTTTGCTACTATTTCCAACAATTTCTACCACAATGGCTGCCCCTGCTTGTAACAATGAATTCATGACAGTGAAGTCACTTGGCCAAAAGGAGTAATTTTTGTGCACTTGGCAGAGGTTTTACAGGGCTGTCGCACTACAGCCCATTAAGGCTCTCACCTTCCCAGACATGGAGAGCCTTGAAGGCAGCAGAGCCAGCACAGAGAAGAAGGAGAGCCCCAGGGGTTAGTACAGGGTTGGGACCTCAGTTCCAAGCCTGAGTCTGCCCTCGCCTTGCTGCAAGGCTGTAGGCAAGTCTTTTCTCAGCTTCCTCTTTACTGAGAAAGCATAACGGCATGAGTACCCTTCCCAAGCCACGTTTTGGATTATACGTCTATAAAAGCTGAACAATGCTATTACATAAAAAAAAAGAGGCACTCTGTGTGCACTGGAGAACTTCCTTGTCCCTTGTGAGAGGGACCACTTACATAACAGAAGTAAAAGGGACAGAGAAACTCTCTTTTGTGACTTTTGTGCACCCTAATGTACTCTGCATTCATTTCCAGAGGAGCAGTAAGCAACATGCAGGCAGAGAAAAGAAGTAATAATGCTCTGAAGTCTCAAGGGAAGGAATTTTTTTTTTTTATCAACTTTTGCGGGTTTACCCAGAGTCTAACTTGGCCCTTCAGGCTGCAGGCTGGGATCAGCATTTGCCCCTCAGAGGGAGCTGACTATGATGTGGTTAGTTTTCCAAGAGCCGTGTAATCTCCCTCCTGCACTCTCACAGCTGTATGGAGGGGGCTTGCAAGGAAACCCAATACCAGAGTGCACCAAACAGCTCCCTATACTGCCATATCAAAATTAAACCTGAAATCATGGTGTGATTTACTCCCCCCAGATGAAAGCACAATGGAGAGCATTCAATAACAGATACACTACGGACGCTTGCTAAGAAATGATGTTGCTCCATAAACATTTGTTTGTTGGGAGTCTATCACATTCAGGGTCATTTACACTTCAAAATGTTGTATGTATCACTGATATTTATCTCTGTTTTAAGGATGAGTAGCCGACCCTCCTTTAATATTTGTATACCTTAACTTGGAAAACATTTGCAAAGTTGACTTGTGCATTAAAAGCTTTTAAGACAGGCACTGAAAGAGAACATGATAACTGTAGACCCAAAACTAGATTCTCCTCTTTTGCCATTTTTAAAATTTTGATGATAGCTTTTAGTCTTTGGTATCTCATCCCTCCCAGAGGGGTGGCAATCTTTTTTTTAAGAAATTTATCTTCCTTGGTATCAATTGTCAAGAATCAAGCATCCTACCCTTTATCTCCAGTCTATAAAAACTGTGGTTTGGATTTTCCCAGCTAAAGAAAGATGGGATGTCATGTAAGCAACACTTACTGACTACACAATGAGGAAGAGATATTAGAAAACCAGTCTGGACAAGACTCCTAACTTCTAAGCACCTAAAGCTTCATATGCAGTAATCAGATCTGTTCCTACACAGTATTCGTCCATGCCAGCAGCCACAAAGTGAGCCACAGAAAGCCCAATACAGTATTCACCAAAAAATCAATGCGAGTTGGATCAGTCCCTCAAAAGCCAAAGGATGTGATTTATTTTTAAGGAAATGCACTGATGAGAATCAACGGGGTTGGAATGGTGAAGAGGGGGCAGGAAGGGAGTGTCTTTCAGCCTACTTACTCAATAACTCAAGCAGATTTTCCCCCAAATAAATATATAAATGAATGACCATTTTAGAACTGATTTGAGTCAGTCCAGAAGGAATAATTTTTAAGAAAGTTGTTAGTGAATGGAAACAGGTGGCTATAATTTGAGTTAAACTGCAACCTTAACTGTAGTGTTTGCTATCATGAACACCATAACAACAGATGTACAGTTGCACCTTGGGATGAATTCATTATGGCCTGAGAAACATAATCATGCCATTCAGACCATATTTTGTCCATATGCTCATGTGGTTTACACCCCTGGTTTATTGGCATTGTACTTGGTTATATAGCACGAGACTCCCAGGATCATAATTTGCACTTACTGTTACAATTCAGGAAAATCCCTTTGTAGCATGGGTTTCCCATTAAGGCACAGACTCAGAGCAGGGAAGGAAGTCCTGGGTCATAGCCTTTGTGAACACTGCCGAAACTTAACATCACTTGGTAAGCCCTTCATACAAGAAGCGTTGCACACCTCAAAGAAAAGAAAATAACCTGAAGAGTAAAGGGGCCACTGTTCAGGATATTTTTCAGTTTTAAAAATGTAGATTATACTGCTATCTTATCCTGTAATTTATGGGATGAATATTGTAATTCATTGAATATCATGACTTATCTTTTATTCATATAGTTACTATTCCATTACCAGAGAGGGAGGTTTGTCAAAGGTTAATTATTTCAAATAGCTCTGGCAAATTTATTTTGATTTGTACAATTTTTTGAATAATCAAAGGACTATACATTCATACTGCCTTATGAGGATTCATTTTTATAAAAAAATAATAGTCCTTGATGACACAGATTAAACAAATGCTTTTGGAAGGACCAAACCCAGATTCTTTCAAATCTAAATGTAAAGAAGCTAATAAAAACTGGCAATGTTTTTCCCCCCTTCAGTTTTACTGTAAAAAAATTCCCTAGCAGTCTACACTGCTGAATTATCCTTCCCTCCAGAAATTTACAAGCAAAGAGCATCTTGCGACAATCTCAAGACCTCTGTCCCCAGGGAAAGTACTATTCATTTTAATTGCTTCCAAAGCACCTATCACAATAGACCTTTGATCTGTGCTGCAGCCATGACAGAAAATAAGTAGGACCATAATATTGAAGTACTTATTGCTCAGAAGTTGCCTACTGTTCTGCACCTCTTAGCTCCTAGAGATCCTCATTTGTTAACAACTCAGGCAGCCATTCAGCTTCCAGCACCTAAGGTAAAAGTACATATTTTGGAAATGATCAGCAGATCCACCTAAACAGGAAGTGCTCTGAATACACAGAGCTAAATCCCAACATTGTGCTGCAGAAATATCTGCCTTTCTGCTGACCCACAAGAGAAGCCCTGATGGCAGCTGGAAAAATATGTCCAGTAGGAGGTTTTGACATAGACTAACATCATCAGGATGACATTACACTGGTAAAGTCTTTTAAACACAAAACTTATCTTTTCTCCTTTTAAGAAAATATCACTTGCCTGTTTCTGTGTCTGTTTCCCTATAAGCAAAGTGGGGAAATTGATACTTAACCTGTAGGAGGGCTGAAAGTTTAAATCCATGCACAATCAAATGCTGTGAAAGTCTTAACAGAAAGTGCAAAGCAGGTGTTCAGCACTTACTGAAAAAATAATTACTATTCTTATACTGAACTTCTGATGAGCCTGTTAGAGCTGTAACAGCAGGGAGGATGATCCTCAAGGCTTGAGGAATCTTCATCTGGAGCATTTTCTGCACTTTATGTTGGTACATAACTAGTAAATGCTGCTGTTGAGACAGAAATGCTTCTTGGGAGGGTGCAGTGTCATAGCAAGGGAGGCACAGCTGCTGTGTCAGCACATCTGTGTCTTCGAAGTCCAAACTAAACTGCAGACCAGGAGAAAAGTATGAGGTATACTGTGGATCAGACTTCTGGAGAGGGTTTCATTTTCAGCAGCTGTGATAACCAGGAGACTACAGCAAGTAGCCTGTACTACTACAGGCAGATTCAGACCCTGGGCTGAAGGGTGGGTCTGGCTGAGATGCCAACAGAGCACTAAGACATGCCTGCCATTCTCCCTCTACCCCAGCCAGGTAGTGTGGGGTGCAGCACCAGCCAATCCATCCTCCTCCCACACCAGGCTGTAGGCAAGAGGGCATGGAGAGAGGTGGCTTGGGGCAACAAGGAAGGGAATAGATCCTGCCACCCATCTTGCCTTTAACACAGCTGCTCTTCGCCCCTGGAGATCTTTACCTCCCCCATCTGTGAGGCTCTCATGGGTGAAGCATGTAAGTCCTGGCAGGTGTTGGCCACACAGCACCATCAGGACTTCAAAGCCAGCTTTCACTGGCTCCTTCCCAACTCACCATCACCTCTCCCGTGACAGGCAAGGTTGCATTCAAATTCTGCCTTCAGACAATATTGTGCCTTATGGCCCCTCTGCCAGCATCTGCTATGACTTTAGCCAGGGAAGACAACAGCCTAAAAATCTACCTTGAGTTACCTTGAATCCTGGTAGCTGGAAAATAAAGCAATGTCCTATTGTTCTACAGTTCCCCAACCCTTCGTGTTTTCATAAACTCTTGGACAATATTGGGGGTGGGGGGAGAAACAAAAAACTCTGGGGAAACAGCTGATTAGATTCTGGCAAGGCGGACCAAACATCTGCTTCAAACAAAAGACATCTGCATATTTCACATTTATTTTTCATAATTTACAGAAGCAACCTGCCAAAATTTAGCAAGGGAGAATAAACTAGAACATAATTAGCTAAAGTTTGCTTGCTTTAGAAGTTATTAGCATGAAGCCCAGTAGCTCACCTGGGAGGACATCAAGGAATGTAGATAACTACAGTCTGATTTTGTAAATTCAATTTTCGATCTGCTGTGCCAGGCCAAAAAACAATGTTGCCATGCCAATTAAGGCAAGCCAGCAAATGTCCTGATGTCCCCATGTCATACAGCTGTCTCAAAGGCATAGATAACACTGTTTATTAAATAAGGTTCGATTAGACAGACATTTTTTCTCCAGTTTACAGGGTACAGAAGGCTGCAGGTCGAAGAGCAGAACAACATCAGGGTCTTTTTGTAAAACCAGGAGATATACTATGTACCGTGTGTATATATGGTAAAACAAGTTCTGGGGAAGTAGGCATGTGAATTTTTCAAGGCAGCCAAAGAGCCTTCTTTAAAAATGCAGGGGAAAAAAAAGATCCAGGAATGTATATGCCCAGTGAGCTACACTTCCTGAATTGAATTTTGTTATTTATTGGGTCATTTCATAGCTAATATATTTCCAATTTTAATAGAGTTAAGAGGAATAGCATGGAATCCTGAGGTTTTGAAATTCTGTCTTGAAATCAATAGGTGTTTCACTAAGTATACTTACTAACTCAGTATTTCGCCTCTAAGGGCAATAAACAGAAACAGGCAGAACTTCAGAATGAAAATGCTGCCTTTGCTACAAATGGGAGTGAAAAACTCCTGTTAACTCTGACACAGGCAGGGTTATACCCCAGAGTTGAAACAAGAATAGAAGAAATAGGAAAGGGCTGTCTTGCAAACCCCAAATCAAAGCCAGGTTCATAAAAGCATCTGCAAATCTTCTGGATGAACCAAATGGAGGTTTACCCTTCTCTCTCCAAGAAAGGATTTATTATTTCAGACAGAAACTATGGGAAACTCACTCACTTGGACTGAACTCTGCTCCACATTTCAGATTTATTTGAACCTGAATCTCAGAGCAAAACTCAGGGAGTGAAAATTTAACTGCCAAAAAAATTCTGTCAACCCCAAAGGAACACAAATTGCCAGATACAGTACAGCTCTAAAAGAATTTCAAGCCCCTTAATCTGGGCTTTATGGCTTGCACCTTTCCATAGCAAGATGAATCCAAAAGTCACTTTCAGCACTATGAACTTTGTGGGAATGGGGGAGAATATATGAGAGAGTGAACTAGCACCAGTCAGATCTGGGAGCATTTAGTTCTAAGATTTTGTGTCTGAATGCTGAAGGATTTGGGCAAGAGTGGCCACAGGAAGACTGGAGTAGGAACCTCTTTATGCCAGATTGAAACATTCTCAGGTAAACGCAGATCAGCACTCTGAATCATGCCCATCACTGTCTTAAAACACTTTCTTTTTCCCCATGCAGACTTACTGCAACTGAATCACAGAATCAAATCCACCTAATTTCACTATATTAGTGACAATCTCTAACATAATCATCTCTGTAATATCAAGTCATTCAGACGCAGCATTTGAACTGGTACTAAAGCTGACTGTTGCATAATAGCCACCTTATATGCTGCTGGCTCCTTTGCTACCAACACATTCCAATACCATTATCTCCTTTACAGGTGAGGAAAACTGAGGCATATAGTAGCAACATGAACTTCGCAGACACAAAATCACCACTTGGCAGAGGCAAGAACAGGCCAGAGATCCCACTGCAGTGCCAAGAGCAATTGCAAAATTGCTCTGCCTTTTTAAAAATGAACATAAAAAAAAAATAAATCAAGAACGTTACAGTGGAACTAAGTGACTAAAGCCTGTTTTAACCTACACTTAGTGTGGGATGCTCCTAATTAGAGATACATAAAGCAAATATTCACTCATTTCAAACATGTACTTAGTTTTTATTTGAAGAAATTCCTAATTTGTTTGTCTGAGTAAATCAAGATCACTGATTTGTTCTGGGTTTATTAAAATAGGATTACTATAAAACTCAACTGCTTCTTCCAAAACTACTCTATTTAATTGAACATTTTGAAATAAAAACATAATTCCAAAGAGTTAGAAGCAGCTCACTAAGGATATCAAACTGGCACTCAAAATCTCGGGACTTTTCATTTTGCAGGGAGAACACTGGAATATTGATCTTCCAGCCAGTCTGTAACCAAGCTTGCATTTACATATTTCAGATTCCCCAAAAGTTTCACATTTTATCCAGATGTAGCTACTCTGAACAAGTCCCATCTAACTTGAAATGGCAACCAATTCGTTGGTGCTATGGAACTTTGCTAGAAAGGATCTCTTCCCTCAAACATGATTTACCTACTTACTGTATTTCAAATGCTCTTAGCCACTTCATTCACTTGTATTTAAACACTTCCAATTTGGTCAACACAGCTGACCCACTTCCACTGCCTTGCTTGAAACAGTCACAAGATGAGCTCCTGTTTCTTGTTCAAACTGCTAAGCCTGCCTTGCTGCCAACTCTTTACAGCCACTGCATCTCTGACAGAATCATAATCTGCAGAAACACTGAAAGGTAGAAATAACATTTTTTTCACTGTTCTGCACACAGTGCAAGAACAGCAGAAACAGATAAGGACAGTAGTAAGCAGACCATAATAAGCAGTAATAAACATTCATCCTTATAGAAGGGATCTGTTGCAATATCAATTGTGCCTGCAGTAGCTTGCAAATAGTGAAACTGTGTTCCTGTGCAAGTCCTTTTCTTAACATTATGTTGGATCTCGCACATGTGATTTCATTCTCCTGCTTTGTCATTATTCATTTTGTTAATTCCTTTTAATTACCCATACATTAATTTATCATATGTATATTTTTAATAATGATTTAATTAAACATGTATTAATGCAGTTTAATGACCAAAATTCTCCTGTGGATTAAACAGAAAAGGAGGCATTGAACATAAATTTGTACAGTAAATAAACAAAACACAGACAGGCTTGTAAAGCAGAAAGAAAAACAAAGTCTTCATGGCCGATCTGTTTCAAGAATGTTACAAATGGGAAGCATTTACTATTTTAAAAACATTAATCATATACTCTCTCCATTTATTTACTTATCTATGTTCTTCATGTAAATCTTTCTTGAAAAAGCATAAACTCTTCAGAATTATAAACAAAAAGTGAAGTCACATCTGGTATTTCACCTGTTTACACTGTAATTACTTTGCTGAAAGCTGAAGAACTAGAAGTTTTCATTTCTATCTGCACCTTTTAGGTGGGAGGAATCTATTTTGTATTTTTGTACAGAGGTATAGGACTTTCCACTACATGAGGTAAGCTGCAAACCTCCCTATATTCCTGCTCTGACCTCATGGCTATTTGCCACAAGTTTCCTCTCATTTACAAGACAAAAGACAATTGGCAGTACACAAGAGCAGATACACTGTATGGCTGGGTATCAAAATACATGAATGGCTAATAAATTTACATTCCAATACACCCTATGATAAGCTTTTGACTACATAAACCCTCAATCTTGTGTCACTGTTTCATGTTTTGTCTTGGAAGACAAAAGATGTGGACAAAGTCAGAGAAGAGCTACCATTGCTCAGCACAATACAAGTAGGAACTAAGTAGGCTCTGCCATGTCCTGGCTATATGCCTTGTATTTTCCCTCTTCTGGAAGCTGACTTTAGTTTACTTTTTCATTTGAGATACCCTGCACAGCCCAGCAGTCTGATGCTTTTCCTTAGTTTCACAAAGAAATGGCTGAGTCCTTTTTTTTTTTTTTTAACACCTTCACAAGACTGGAGATCCTTCGCTGGTACCCAGAAATCACTTCTTATCATCTTATCACTCTCTACAGCTATGTCACAGGAGGTTACAGTGAGATAGGTGTTGGTCTCTTGTCCCAAGTAACAAGAAATAGAACAAGAGGAAATAGCCTCAAGTTGTGCCAGGGGAGATTTAGAATGATAGATTGCTTTGGGTTGGAATGGACCTTAAAGATCATCTCATTCCAAGTCCCCGGCCATGGAGAGGAACACCTTCCAGTGGACCAGGTTGCTTCAAGCCCACTCCAACCTGGCCTTGAACACTTCCAAGGATGGGGCAGCCACAGCTTCTCTGGGCAACCTGTGCCAGTGCCTCGCCACCCTCTGGGTAAAGAGCTTCTTCCCTATATTTAATCTAAATCTCTCCACTTTTGGTTTAGAATGGTATTAGAAAAAATTCTTCACCAATAGGGTTCTCCAGCACTGGAATATTCTTCCCAGAAAAGTGGTTGAGTCATCATCCCTGGAAGTATTTAAAAGACTTTTATATGTGGCACTTAAAGACATGGTTTAATGGTGGACTTGGAAGTGCTGGGTTAATGGTTGGACTTGATCTTAATGGTCAGACTCAATCTTAATGGTCTTTTTCAACCTAAACAATTTTCTGACTCTCTAGGAACTGTGAGAGGAAACAGTTACTAGTGATGCACCCTGATGCCATACTACAGATCTTTCAGTGATGCCACACCTCTGTCCTTCTACGAGTTTCTTTTTACTCACCATTTGAAAGCGGAGAAGCCATTAATAAAAAAAATGTTTGTTTCCTACTGTGAGGGAAAACATTTTTTCATGACCAATTAATGTTCTCTGACTTCACAAGAAATCCCCACACAAGTCCAACATTGTTTATTTTGTTCCCTCCCTGTAATAAAGATCAAAGCAAAGGGCAGATTTCAACTCCTGCAGGAAGAAAATGAAGTAATGCATAGCTGCAAAAAGCTCAGAATGCCCTTTCTGGTTCTCATTGGCACCACAAAGACAGGTGAAGAGCAGTGGTCATCCTACAGGCCCTCTCACTACAGGCAGCAATGAAAGGACACAGACAAGTGCAGCAGTCAAGTTTGCCGATGACTGAATTGCTTTCTGAATATTATCTACAAAGGCAGGTGTGGCTGAGTCAAACACACTGAAAAGCTTCACATTATGCATCCTTGAGGTCTTGTATTCTGGGCAGAATTCGAGACTCCATGGGTTATGCAGAGGACTTGGTTTTATATACCAACAGGTACTAAGCTTGGCTGCTAAAGCATATAACGTCATTCTGAATTGCCACACATTTGATCCTCTCCCAAGCTCCTTTGGTCACACAGAGCCTGGGAATATACTTACATACCTTCAAATGTCTACCATAAGGCCCACAAAGTTCCCCTTGTTTGCTGATCCTGCAGCATCTCATGACCTTGCACAGCAACAATTATTCTTTTTTCTTCTCCACTGCATCCACAGGACCATTACTAGGCTAAGGATATGTTGAACGTCCCCAAAAAAGGGCAAACATACCTTTCCAAAGTTAGCACTAGTCATCTTGGAGCAGGGTTCTAGGTTTTCTTGCCAGCAGCAACAATTGCAAGATTCAAGAAGCAAAGGCAGGAAGGTTGTAGTTTTCCAAACTTCCTTCTTCCAGCAAGTGCATTTAAGACCTAAATGAAGGCAGGGGGGAGAACCTATTAATGATAACAAAATCCATGCTGATCAGCTCTTGTGATAGCCTTTGTACTTTCTCTCTGAAAGCACTGGGCTAAATTGCCAAGATTATTAAAAAGGGCAGGCAGCTCTGGTTTGCAGCACAGCAGCTGTCTCCACTGAAAGGCAATCCCCTTACCACCACTCCAGCTGAAGCTGGAAAGTCAACTCCAGCTTGAAAAGAAGATGCAGGTACTGTGCTATGTTCTTTGGGAAATGCAGTGACCAAGGCTCAGATCCCGTGAAATCTAGTTCCTCCTGACCAGAGGATATGAGCATTAAATGCATCTACATCTCACTCTATAAAAACAGCATCTCCAGGAGCAAAAGGCCTTCTCATGTGCCAATCTGGTTCTGCTAAGCGTGTCATCTGGTCATAAATATTCCTTGGAGATTTGCTATGCAGTCACTGATCTGAAACAAACCTGTCTGGACTACAGAATTTTCATCACAGTATTACAAGCTGCTCTTGCAGTATACATAGAGCTAAAGCAAAGAGGATTTTTTTTTCTATCAAAAGACCTCTTTCGGTCAAACCGGAACAAAAACATCACATATTGATACTTCTGTAACATAACTAACTGAAATGTACACCAGCTGAAGAGGAGGACAATGACTATGCCAGACGACAAACTGATATAGTCATCATATTCATCAACACCAACAGCAGCCAGTCACTTCCTCCTCTTTACTGAATTAGCCAGGAAGAATTGCTTTAATGACAACAAGAATGTCTTAAAAGCACATGTCTCAGTGGCAGTTCAGAATGGGAAAGTCAGAAGTCCATATCTGAGGAGTGGGCAATTAAAAGAAAAAGCAAAACAAAACAAAACTTGCGAGGAAGGACTAAAAAGAGGTGAAAAAACCCAAAAATGTAACAGTGTGATAGGGGAAAAAGAAGGTAGTAGATTAAATACTAAAAAACAGGAACAAATTTGACAATAAAAACGTACTGCATTATTCAGACTTGTGGAAGAGTGTGTGAACAGAAGTGATGACAAAAGCTACAAAATTCAATATGATCACTTGAAGGGTGGGAGATTTTGCAAGCAAACACACTACAGAAAAGGAGAGTCTCAAAACATTTGAAATAAACATTGAAATTTTACACATTGAGTTACAAGCTTGTTTATAGGCTTCATGTGGTCTTGAGTCTTTGTAATCCTGAGAAATCAGACAGCTGCATTGTACACATGGTATTTTCAAGTGACAGTGGCATTTTCAAAGGAGAAATCTGCTCAACAATTTGGTATTTGGGTCTCTGTTTTGAGACAAAAGCTCCATATCAATCCCAGTTGGAAGAAAAAATCATACCTAAGGCTTTAAGTACAAAACCATTAAAAAAGGGAAGGCCTTTTTAAAATTACCACACATTGACTGATTTATCTTTATAAATTATTGCAAGCAGGTGCTTATATAAATTCAGGACATATAAGAAGAAAAAGGCTGATTCTTCATTTTTTTCCAAGCATCAAACAAGGTACAGTCAAAAATAAAAGAACAGACGAAGAGCTTCAATTAATCATAAAGCTGAAATTTTCATGTTTGAAGGGTTTTTTCACATCTTTATCAGTCTGACTTCAAATTTCATGCAACTTCCCAAGTCAAAGTATCACACCATCACCCCAGGAAGTGTGGGGTCTCAGGGGGCAAAGGGAGAGGAGCTACAGAGCAGCAGAAAAGGTCAGACACTCCTGCGTTAGGGTTTTCTCTGCTGCTTTTTCTTCACATGGCTTCAGCCACGAACTTACTGTAAAGTGGGGGGGCAAAAGTATATCCTCTGTGCAAAGAGTCTAATGCAGCTTGGTCTGGCAAAAACTCTAAAAGTCAACCCCCAAGCACCCACATGTATTTGCACTCCCTTTCCCTGCACACCTGAAAATTAAGAAAGTCAACGGCCTGATCCAAAGCCCACTGAAAGGGCTCATCAACTGCAACCAGCTCCAGACCAACCTGAAAAAACATAATGCTTTTCTTCAGACTAAGAAGCATATTGATGTTTTTCCTACATTTTTTTTGAGCCTCATTAAACCCACAGGTGTAGGGAAAACTGTTACTAAATAGTAAAAAAAATGTGAAAGACTACTTCACCTATGGACCTGGGATGGGAGGTTTTGTTTGCTTTTTTAACCTAAATATTTTTTTTGGAAGCACTGGAAATACAGAGAAAGACAAAAGAAAAAGGATTACCTCATTTCTGTCATGATCTCATTTTTTATCGTAGCCATTTAGTCTTCTGCAAGACCTGGGGGCACTCAGAAGACTGAAAGACTTCAGTGAAGAACAGGTAGGGGGGAAAAAAGCAAATTACAAACGAAATAGCTATAGCTTGTGCCACTTCTTCCAAAGCTCATTTCATGTTTGGGCCTTCAAACAAGGCTGCCCTTCATGGGCAACACAAGCCCCTGTATGAGGCCCAAGCAGAAGTCCATCAGACCTGTCTTTGAAGCATTTTGTTTTGCTCTGCAGCAGTTCTTTCAGCCTCAAGTCACTGACTTATCCCCCTGTAAAAGTACCTTCTTTCAATCTGTGATGACCCTCTCAGTTTTTACCTGAAGTTGGTCTAGCTCCGAAAAATACGGCATATTGTTGAAATGCTCTGAGAGAACTTGTGGTAGCAAGGATTACCTTTTTCCAAAACTGCAGAGGGAGTTTCTCAAAGAAAACCACACTGCCGAAAGGGCCATGGTCATTCTGGGCATCAGTCAAGGTGAACATTGCTATACCCTGCTTTCCCTGTATTTCTCTGAACACCTATTGTCAGCCACACCGCCCTCTCCTGACCTACACCCAGTAGCTCTTTTTGTAATCTCCAGTGAGCAAACCTCCCACACACTCTTCACCAAGATTATCCTGTGTGTTACACCTGAGGAACATTACTCTTAGGAACAACAGCCAGACACTCTGCTATGTAGCAATGAAGGATTTCAGAAATTAAGGTAGAGAATTTCAAAAAATGTGGTGGTTATTTCCCTTGCAGGTGATGGAAATAAAGTGCTTTCTGGCCTGATTTAATTTCATGTCAGACACACAAATTTGTCAATAAAAGATGCTAAAATAAATTTTCTAAGAGCACTAATCAAAAGCCCATCAGGGTTCGTACAAAGATTGACTTCAGTAAGCTTTGTACCAGACCACAGATAAACATGTAACTTACAAAAAAAAAGAGACAAACTTCAGTTTAGTCCAGTCTTTTAAGACAAATTTATAAACCCCAATATCTTCCACTATTTATTGCTTCAATTGTTTCAGGACTATGCACTTCTCTTAGGGAAGAACATCTTCATACAGTACCATATTGTGGGGTCTGTGCTTCACCAACTGGTTCTACAATCACCTAAAACTCTCCTCTATTCCACAGGGAAAAGGAAACAAAGGTTAATTCTTTTACACAGCAAGCTGCCAGACGAGCAAGCAGAAAAGGGTATTTACTGAAATATGGTTAGACTGAAACTATTAAAACTTTCACCATTCTTTGTTCTCCTTTATACAGTAGTCCAGGTCCCTTAGATTGTTACAACAACATGACCTTTAAATTTAAGTGGGGTAGAAAAAATACTCAATAAAATAAAAATGTGCAGATTTTCAGGTTTCAGTAATTTCAGGAAGAGTTATCTGGACTCAAGAATCATATTTAGAATTACTCTCTCAAAGCTTTACATTTGTGTTCTGCTGTAGATATTTAAGCACATCTGCATTATTAGCCTGAGTGCTCAAGACTGAAAATGGAAGAAAGGTTTTAAGATGATCATATACTCTAACTTGACATTTTATTTCTTCACCAATATTAACTTGGTGCCTTAAGTCCATTTCATTTTTCTTATACAGTGACTAGGCAGAAAGCAGAGCTATTTACAGATAGATTTGTGAAGTCTTTTTGTACAATACATCTCCCATCACACAGACTGGAACAGTATTGCAATGTAGTATTTGGGGTAAGTATATTGTAGTGCTCCAGGGCCAGATTTACACTGTTACTTTGTTTGGCACCTTAATACTTTTGCAGAGATAGCCCAAGTAGTTAATAACAGAGAAAAATTCATTTCTCAGCACTGATCCTGAAACAGCAAGACAGAATTTTCCCACTCCTAACAGAAGGAACTCCTGCAGTCCAACAAGGTTTTTCAATTATTTTGATCTCTAAACAGGTATTTTTCTCATTCCAGAAATCACTTCCCTGCATCTGATTTTTACTAGTCTCTCATAGCCCTGAGTACTTATCTGTATGTGAATACACTACAAACTCAGTCATGACAAACACAAACACTTCTTTTCTTATCTAGGATAAGGGAAGGTATAACTTCATGATCATTTTTGATCCCACTGAAACCAGTAAGGTTTTGTTATTTCAGAGGGGGAACTCTTCCCTTCAGCAGAGATTCTGATCACAACTTTTCCCCACTGCCCCCTTCCCCTATGGAAATATTAATCTACTGGCATGCCATAAACACACTTTTGCATTTGGAACAAAAATGTAAATGATTCAAGGCAATAGCAGAATCTTGTGTGTTCTGGCAAAACCATTGATTTTCATCAGGGAGACAATTTTGGCTCAGGTCTAGAATACAGTATATTCTTTGGCCCAAGGGATTTGCAACATCTTTGGGAAAATGCAGACCTGGGATACCTCCCTAGAATGGCCCAAGAAACATTCACCATACCAATAAAAACAGAGGCCCACTTGACTATTTTCCCTAAGGGGCAGGTATTCATCTAATCACATCTGGAATCCTTTCCAACTTGGTTCCTGCAGCTAATGTTGCTCTGTCATGATCTGATGGTTTAATCCTAGTTATTAAACTGCTTATTCTAGTTGATAATAAAAAAATGTGGAAAAATGCCTGCCCATCAATGCCCCAGCCTCAGAGCAAACACTGTGAAGTGGGCCCCCTGCTTTCTCTAAGCAAACAGGGAACACCATTTGGAATTCAGAGTCACAAAGAAAAGCTGCCAGATCTAATGAAAATATTGGCAAATTTACGAGGGTGGGTTTTCTTTAATCCCTAGACAAGAAAAAAACCAAAAACACAAAAACAAACCCCCGCCTTTGCAAATCTAGTTTTCCTTACTATGCACAAAGAACTTCTTTTCAGTGGTCTCAGCAGACAAAATATAACACATACAGAATGCATACATAATGTCTGAGCCAGCTGTGATATACTTTCACTCAAAATGTTTTTAACAATAAACGATTTGTTAACAGATGCATCAAATTCTTCATGATTTTACAGGAAAAAAAAACAAAACCACAATTCCAAGTCTTCATTTCCCAATGCTTCATTAAAACCAAATATTTTTAGATCCAAACGATAAAGCTTTGCCAGCAGCCTCTGCTGACTAATAAGCCATTTTCTGTTGAAAACACAATATTGATGTGAAAATTGCCAACTAGCTTTTTTCAGAATTGTATTTACATAGCTATAAATAAAACAGACATACCAGATAGACAACACACCACATGTGAAAACAAATTGAACTCAGTAAAGCAAGAGGTTTCCATTTCGATCAGCACAAACCTGAACCTTGTCCACACATTCCACAGTACGGGACTGGATGGATTTGTCAAAATCCAGTAGCACAGCCCAGAAGTAATCCATAGCATAATTCATTCCCTGCCAAGCTGTATAAATGGGCACTAATTTGATCACAAAAGATGATAACCTCTAAAAACCACTGACTTCAAGTAAAGTCTGAACTGTTAAATACAAAGTTCAGACTTTTGATTTCTGGCCCCACGTAAAATTCTTATTTCAGACTTCAAGGCCAAGGCCATAATTTCATCACTCACCATCCTGTTTCAAGTATGTTTTCCCTCATAGTTTGTTCCTCCAATTCATCACAAATAGGCATGGAAAAGACTACAGCACTACTGCTTGGAGGCTCCACTCCAGACACTTTGACAATAGCTCAGGTCTCAGTTCCCTCATCATGCCAGCCACTTTCAACCTGAGATGTAGAAACAAACGAGTCATAACACCTCTATGAAAAAATAGGTAAGTTTCCATCCAAAATAAGATATTTTCTGGTCAGAGAAGAAGATGCTCATTTTCCACCTGTTCCACCATGATTTATTGTTAATGGAGGGAGATACCAGATTAAAACAGAAGCTCTATTCTTTTTGCTGCAGAGGTTTAATTTCTAAATAACAGGCAAAAAGTACATCTTAGAGCTCATCTTACTGAAGGACTTCGGTTTTATTAACTTTAGAGAGGTACTACTGGATTTTAACGACAACATCTACTGTCAAGATGACTATATGAGTTTATCTTTTGATAGACAAGACTCTTTTCCTTCCTCTCAGACAAACAGCACATCTAATTTTATGTCCCACACTGAAAGAAATCTCAGAGGTCAGGAGTCTGCTGCTACAAAAGGGTAATTACACATTTTTGGCTGTTTCTCTCAGTAACTCAAGTGCAATTCCGCAAGAGAGATGCATCCCTGTTCCTACCTCAGGAGCATTGCTGGCTGATCCTTTTGGCCCCTATCTGTCAGCACAGTTAGAGGCCTCTGCAGTGTGAGAAGCGCAACACTACCGGTTACTATTGCTGCCATTGAAAGGACTGAGGAAAGTCAAAGCAACAACAGGATTCAACAACTTTTCCCCTCAGTTAAAGGACAGAAGGCAGCTGTCAAGGATCACAGTTAAGAGCTGAGTGTTCCCACTCTACAGGGCAAGCCTCTTTCTGCCACCAGTTCTGGTCCCCACCTTCATCCCAGTTAGTGGGCTCAGGTTGCCTTGGCTCTATTTGTGTCGCTGGGATAGTTTCCTGCCATTTTAGAACAAGCACCCAAGCTGAAGTAAGAGAAACAGCAGGAACACACGGCCAGGAAGTATCAGCAGGCTATTAGATCACCTCATCCATCTTGTGGTACCTCATCTGTAACTGCCTAAATTAGAAATACAGTCTCTTTAGTCCCATACATAATCAAGAGAGAAAGATTCATAGAGAGTGTGATTCAAAATGCCTAGGGTGAGCCCTTTCACAGGAGGTTTCAGAATGGAAGCTTCAGCCTTCCGCAGCAGAAGCCGACAGAGATTAACCTCTAAAATTAGGAGTGTAGATCAAGGCAGAATGATCAGTCCCCAAAGAAAACAATTCTTGAATTGAATCATCCACTGCTACCGAGATTTACCTAAAACCACCAAAATGAAATCAACGCCTAAAAAAATACATCAGGAAACCAGGGCAAGAATGACAAAGGCATCCATAAGCTGCACACAGGGTAGTGACATCCTGGCAGCCATCTGGCAGGAGAGGACTCCAGTCCCTCAGACCTGCTAATACCTATTTCCAGCAGCATTTACTCATAGAGGCAGCCACTGCTCATTTGGCTCCTGGGGCTTCATGGATTGCCTCACCTCTAATGGGGCCAGAAAGCAAGAATTTGAATTCCAAGTGCCTTTTCAGGTTACACATCAGATTGCCTGCTGCTGTGATAATGCACAAAAGGGAAAGGTATGGATTAGTCTGAGATGAACCCAGACACAGATGCCAGGGCTCTGCATTTCAGGTAGATCAGCTCTCCTATTTTTTCTTTCTGTTAACAAGGAGCAGGAAGTATGAGTCATTTGACTACCTCTGAAGGATGTTGTACTGTATTTGAGGAACTCTATGCATTGATTGAAATTAATGGTTTTTATTTTCCCTGTGTTTATCTCAGCAATGTGTGTTCAGGTCACAATAGAATGGCCAGGTCAGATCCAACAACCAAAAGTCCTTGACCTTGGTCCAAGTCTCAACCATTTGAGTCAATGGTAAGGCTCCTGCTGGAGTCAGTGATCTGTGATCATAATCCTCAGTCTTTTTGGCAATCGCCAACCAATATCGCTGCTCCAATCAGATGAGGACCAAATGCTGCCATGCCATCTAAGCCACATCTTGAGACACAGCGTACATTGCCAATAATTATGTTTTATTTACTCTTCTAGTAAGAAACATAAAGAGTCAGGGTGTGGTGGCAGTGGTTTACTGACAAGCTTGATGTGAGCTTATGAACTGCTAAGCTTTTGCTGAGTAATATTGACACGACGCAAAACGACTGACTATAAAAACCTTTAGACTATACCATATTACTGTTTCAAAACCAATGGCAGCTATTTGACAGATGCTCAGAGGTTCAGAATTTCAGAAGTAGACCTAAAAAAGGCAGATTAATGATCAGATGATGGTGATGTAGTAAAGTTGCACAATAAATGAAACTTAGCAGATGGCTCTGCAACAATAAAAATCTCCAGATTCCTGGATTAGATAGACAGAAAGGACACTTCCTTTATTTTCTTGAATTATTTCTGCCTTTTCCTCATGACTTTGGCAGTATTGCTGCTGTCTTCTTTTTAAATAGTGCAACTTTCCAAATTTATTTTCCCTTCTGCTTTAAGCATAATAGATCTCATCAGACAAACTTTCTACTCTATCACCATGAAGGAAAACATTAGGGAGCACATTCAGAGCTGCATATTCACAGCCCCATGTTTCCTAGGAAACAAGTGATTGCTCATCTCTGCGCCAAAATAAATTGATGCATCAGTTTCAGCTTCCTACAAACATTAGTATTTTGATTCAGGACAGAATCCCAAACACCCCCCAGCACACTATCAGTTGTGATTGTCATAATTCTGCTTGTCGGCAGTGGAGAAGTCAGCAAGCCCATGCTAGAGCTGTTACAGATACACAGCTACAGCAGTGGTGGTGCAGACCTGAGGACAGGCAATCAGAACCACCATCGGTGCTCCCTGCTCAGGGGCCGGCACAGCCATATGCATCCCTGGGTGCTCCCATGCAGCCATCTGGGCAGGAAGGAAATTAGTGCCTCCCGCCGCAGCACCTTCTGTTGGTCTGCGCAGAGATGGACAGGAGTCACAAAACAGGAGTTTTGGCTTTGGATTATCTTCAACTGACCAGCTCCAAGTTTAAAGACAGTCATTCTGATATAAACTGAATCTCCCGTGGGTATTTCCACATTCACACAAAAGAGACTGTATTTGTCTCTTCTTTCATTACCTCCAGGAGGTTCCTCCCTTTAACTTTATTTACTTTCATGATTTTATAGGATTATTTTTTTTCTTAAAACCATATTCCCAAATTGACACTGATGTATTTCTAAACAATATTTTACTTCTGACAATTCCAATATTGATTTAACACTGTGTTCCTGGAACCTGACTCTTAATAGCAGAGTTACTGCAATATTAAGCTAAATGCTTGTGACAATTTGACCCTCAACGCCAATCCCACAGTAAATAGAACTCTGGCTGATTCCACAGAAAGGGCTATTAAGGAATATATAGGCACATTCCAAGTGTTCTGTCATTTCAGTCTCTCAACAGCCCATACATTAGGAACTCGGCTATCAAAATCTAAATTTTCTGAAAACTCCCTGTCATCTGAAAGATGGTCATGTCCCCTGACATCTATTAATTGCACTGAAAATTTCCTCATTATTCAAAATGTCGATTATATGAACTTATTCAATGTCTCCCCTGACATTTGGATAATCAAGGTTGTATTGCATATGGGCCATTCCTGAAAATCTTTGAAGACAATTGACTACCCTCATGAGTAAAGGTTTGCAAGATCAAGCCATATAGCACGTATGAAAAACACTCATCAAAAATAACTTCAAAATAATTTCTTGTATATGATCAAATGTTAGTATCAATAAATGGACATCATGGTAATAAGGCCTGAGTGTATAGGTCCTTGCTAATATAGCATTATTACTACTTGATATTGATCAGCCAGCCAATCTGAAACCTCTTAAGTAACTTAACTGCTTTTTCTTTAGAGAATGATAGTATAAGTTTCACAAAAGGCTACTTTGCAGAAATACAATCGTTTAAAATTTTCTGCTACTTCTTCCCTTTAACTCTTTTGCATGAGTTGCTCCAGTTCAGCATTGTAAAGATTTCAAAAACTGGGTAAAGGCAAGCTCATCAAAGTAAAGAAAACCAGGAGAAAATAACCAATCTGCACTTCCAGAACAAAAATGAAACATGGTTTGGAAGCTCAAAAGATTAAAGCAATTTTTCTGCCAAGTGAAGTTACATCACCCCTTTTGTCACAGGATACCCAATTCTGTGAGTAAAAGGGAAAAAAATGTTTGCATGAAGTGTAAGCAAAAGTAATAGAACTTCTCAACTATTCGTGCCAACATTGCTTCTTTAACAAGTGTTTGTGTGTGCAAGGATAGGTGCTTAATTCTGCTGCAACCTGGACGTAAGCCAGCTTCTGTACAAATCCTACTCATGGCAACCTATTGGATGGGGATCAACAGCACAACTTCCTTCTTGTCATTTCTTCTAACACTTCAAGACATTTCAGGTTTTTTTACTTTATACACTGATGATTACATCCTCTGCCCTCACAGCACTGAGGAAAACTATAAATATATTTTACATAAACTTTAACATTCTGTGTGCATCTAAAGAAATATACTATTATTATGCAGACTACTGATTTCTTCTTTCTTCATGTGGGCAAAAAAATAAAGTCCTGAACCCAAAAATGGTTTCCTCCACAGCTAACAATTCCTACAGTACAAGAAACATTACAGAGCTGTAAGCCCTAGTCAGCCTTCACTCTGGAACAGTCCCTCAAGTCTAACTTCCTAGCTTCACTCATTCCTCAGCTATGCAGCACAAGTACTGCAGTCTAAGTCTATGGAGAAAAGATGCTTTAACCTGTGTCCTGTGGGTCCTTTAGGTTTGGATCTATCCCCTTGGATGTCACCTCTTGTTTTGGCTCAAAAGAAATTTCTCAAGGTAGTTAACAACTGGATGCAGAAGGCCATAAATAAAGCTTGAGAGCACCTTATTTTTACACTGAATATTGTACATGGATCTACAGTATAGTGTCAGGCACATAAATAAATGCCAAGCCTAGCATTCTTCGCTGACAAACACATGATGAAATAAAAATGAATATTAGGGACAGAAATTTTTTCTCTCTCATGCATTTTTTTCTCCTCATATGTGTTGCATGTTAGGCTTGGTTAAAAAATTTAGCAGGCCCATACAGCTAAACAGCAGCATTAGATGACCTACAAAGTCATGCTGTAGGATGCAGAGAGGAAAGTGTCGTTGGGGTTAATATTGAGAAAACAATGTATTAGAAGTCCTTGAATGCTGTTATTTTCCTTCTGTTCCAAACCCATACAATTTGCAAGAGACATCTTTTCAACATAATAATGTTATTTGCTAAATGCACATTACTGGTGATGCCCATCCAGGGATAAGTCCAAGCCACAGCATTCCAACACGATAATTTATTCCCGCAGCAAAGAAAAAAAAAATCTCACTGTGTTCTCTAAGCATTATACACTTTGCTTTAGGGCATAAGCCATACATTCAGTTCCCCACCAGGAGTTGTGCATCAGCTATACTCCAGAGAATTAACTGGGTGGTATTCTGTCCTCTGCTACAGGTATCCAAATATCCTGCTGGAGGAGGGTGAGGCTAGGGGCAAGAAATCAAAATTCAAAACCCAAATACCCACCTCACTGAGAAGGGAGGGATACAGACCCTGCAGTCCTACACCTCTCATCCCTAAGGTGCCTCCCTTTACTCTGGTAACAAGAGAAATCACACCAAGACTGCTCATCTATCAACACACAATATGTGTACATCCTCCATTCACTCCTCCAGCATGTCTTGATCACAGATTATGCACAGGTACAGGAGGACTCCTCCTCAAAACCACTCCAGTGGGGACAGGCTGCATTCCTGGGAAGTATCTCCACAGTGGAAAGAAGCCACTGCAGTATTACCAGGTGCCACCTTGCATCAACAAAGCATCTCAGATTTTTTCTTCCCCACAAGCTTCACTTAAAATCATTACCTAACATACAGAACCACCTGTGTTTTCCACGTAATCGGGGGGGGCAGGCACTGCTTTGTTTTCTAACCAGGTGTCATGAGGGAAATAAGAATCCCTATTCCCTCTAGACTCATTTCTGTTTCAAAATAAACAAAAACAACAAAAAACCATAGCAAGACTTTACAGGTCAGATAAAAATACCCAATTACTGCAGTCAGTATTAGCACCTCCTCAAGGCTTAAAGAGGTAGCTTTACACAACTGTTCCAACTTCACTCTCTCCATTAATCATTACTTCACTTTCCAGCCAGAGGAAGCATCAGAGATGTGCTCAGCAGTCTAATTTCTCATGTATCTGACAGTGGTACATTTAAATGCCACTTGTCAGCATCTGAAAGAAGACAACACTTGCTTTGCACACTAGTAACAGGTGACTAATTCAGGCTACAATGGAAATGAAGTATTTGCACAGCCAGTAGTCAAGCCAGATGGAAATATATAGCAAGGCACAAGTCGATCTTGCTCAGAACACAGTTACTAACATCCTGCATTAAACCCACTCCCTATCTGCAGCATCAAAATTTTCAGCCCGTGCACTTATCCAAGATCAGATGAACTAATAACTACTAGAAAGACAATTAATAAATGAGATAAGATCTTCCTTTGGGAAGAACACTAGATTGCTCCATTAAGATTATTGCAGCTGTATAACGTTAATAAAGGCATATCACTTTGCTAATGGGACCATCATTTCCATAAGATTCCTTCACTCTCATATAAACTTTATATGAATGCAGCTAATTTGAGTTCCTTTACTGGATTGTACAGTGCCAGACATCTCACTGCAAAGCCTCTTTTGCTTCCATATTTTGCAACCATACCCCTAATTGCATTTCCATTTCTGTCCACATTCTGAGCTGCTATATAATAGCATTTCCTTCCTAAATTGATCTATCCCTTTATATTTTGAAATTTCTTAAACCAGCCTTTTTCTGAATTAATTTCTCCAGGAAGGAGAACTGCATTTTGTCAAATTTTCAGACAGACTTTGTTCCCACAATCCCCCAATTCTTCCCTTCCCTCCCTCCCTCAATGCAATTTAGGTCACTTGAATATAGGCATCTCTAAGTCATGGGTGCAACCAGGGTATCACACATAAGTGACCTACAAAGAGGTCTGGTGAGGACTGAGCTGAAAATGCTAATCTTAAGGGATTTAAAGAAATATCATGTAATAAACATCATCCTTTCTTGCCACTCCAAAGTGATCACATAAAAGAATCCAAAGTGCATATCTTCTTGGCTGCATGCAAAGTCGTTGCTTTATTAATTTATGACAACACAACAGCAGGATGGTAAATAACATCTAAAAGTAACATGCAGTCAAAGAGAAAAGGATCTCCCTCTGCTATAGAAAGGCAATAAGGAACTTCAAATGTACTGAAGGAGCCGGAGTTATAACCAACACATTTTTCAGGTCCAGAGGTTTGTAATTCAGCCCAGAAAAATTCACCTCCCATAAATCTCAGGTTTACAGGCAGATCTCAGAGGAATCTGGAGTAAAATAAGATTCATTTCATGGAAATCTGCTGACAGACAACGGAGTTGTAGCCCAGCCTCCTCAGTACATTCCCTAGGCACCAGGGTAAGCTACTGAGCATTGCTCCTCACCTCTCTGCTTAGATTTGACATTTAATGTGTATTTTTGTGGAAATTAACAACTGCACACAATCCCCCCTTTAAGCCTCCTATACACACATACGTATATATACTCACTTCTAAAACAACTGGTATGAACCCTATGCTACCATTTCTTCAGGAAAGAGATGTTCAGCTAAAGTACCTTCCACAAAATGAAGGTTTGAGCTGAAGGTAAACACTAGGACATAATTCTGTACACATGTGTTTAGTATCCCTATGTGGACAGTTCTGCTTTGAAAGCAAAAAGATTCTTTTACATCACTACATAAAACACAGGGGTCAAAACAGCGGGAGACTCAGGAATTACTGGGCACCAGAAGGACTGAAATCAAAGGGAGAACTGAATTTGAAAAAAAAAAAATCAGATTCATTTCATGAAGGAGTCTTTAGCATTCCTAAAATTGTCACTTCAAAGAGCTCTGTTGTTCTTACTGGAGTTTATTACTACAAAATTCTGATCAAAAAACGTATGACTAAGTGTTAGTCATGCACAACAAAATCACTTTGACACCTTAAAAAAAAAAAACCCACAAAAATTTAATTTAAGATAATAGAATATAGGATGCAGAAAGGACCCCTGAGTTACTGAGTCTACCCCACAACTACCACACCTTGAATTGTAAAACTCAGGAAAGACAAAACCCATCTCCAACAAGCAGGCTGGTGGCACTCTTTTGAACCTTTTCTCTCAAGGGCTATCCCTCAATTGCCAACAAATACTTGAGAAATCATGAGGGAGAAGAGCTCCATCACATACTTGCCTCCTGAAGGTGCTCTTTCCTCAGCTCCACAGAGGATTTTAGTTGACCTCAAGGTAAGGTATAAACACCAGCCCCTGACCAGACAAGGTCTCAGGCACAATATTCCTTTCTCAGGTCTTGTAGCTTAACCTGAAGCCCGAACGGCTCCTGCAGCTCCACCCTCCAGAGGAAGCAGCCCCAAAGGTGAGCCCCAAGAGCTCTCCTGGTCATCTGAAAGGGCTCTTCTTGGATTTAGTATGAGGATCCCTCAAACATGGCTCCCTAGAAGTTTTCTCTCGTGGTATGAAGCACATGATGTGTCCACTTAGAGGGGCAAAGCGTCACTCTTCTCCCTCTCACATGCTTTTTGCACCAGCTGCCTTCAGATTGCCAGATTAGACCTGGAAGTTTTCAAGTGCTTAATTAGGAGAACCCAATCCAGGTTTGATTTTGCTCTGCATGAATTTCCTACGTCTAAACTACACTGTACTGCGAGCTGGATTCCTCTGGCTCAGCCTTAGCCAGCAGCCTGAGGTGCCTCTTTTCTAAATCTCAAAGTCGGTGATGAGGAACAGACACCTGCAGAGTATGGCTGAACATGCCTGCTGCCACAGCTGCCCTCGGGAGGGAGGGTTTCTCTTATCATTGACAGAAGATGTTGCCAAGAGCAAACAGATTCCTGGCTTAAGCCCCTCGACTAAGTGCTTAACTTCAATGTAAGATAAAGCCAGCCCATTTCTACAAGACACTTTTTAGGAAGTTTGACCGTCTCCCAAAAAATTACAAACAACTAACTTCTGGCTGTGCCCATTACAAAGCAGAACTTTCACCAGAGAAACAAGCCCTATTCCTTCATACTCTGCCAAATGAAAACTTCTGAAAATTTGTTTCTCCCCCAAACAAGGGTGTTTTCTCACTCAGTAGCTATCAGCCCCTCTGGCTCTCTGATACAGATATTTTTTTCTCACTGTACTCAGGGCTGAGCAGCTTGGTGGAGTAAAAGCCCGTACATTATAAAGTAACTGCAGCACATAATTTAAATAATTTCTTTCTTATTTTCTACCCCATACATGAAGGTTTTCTCTAGCAACAATAGCTTTTGCCACAACCCTACAGGCAGGAACCTAAACCATATGTACATAAAAAAGGTAACCTCAAGTTTCCTGTTCATAGCTCTGATGTGGAATACCACAGGCACATTTAGTCAATTGTCCTTCAAATGTCTTCTGTACATGTGGCTTTTTTCCCCTTTATGCTTGAGAAGATCTTAGAGACTCAGCTTCAGGGAATGTAGTCAAGTTAGACTCCTGTTCATTTCTGTTAGCTGAATTTATGTTGTACGCTCCTGTTGGGAAGTGTCATACTGTTGCACGATCTTAGTTGCATGTAAAGTGGTAGTACTAGCACTGGCTTTTCTCTTTCTAGGAAGCTGCATTTCTTTGGATAGCTATCACTCAAAATACTTGGCACTAAATCCAGAGAACTATGTAAATTGCAATGTTAATTATGAAAGGAATGGTGGTGATGTTTTCATCCTCCTCTTTGTCACAATATTTCCTCCAGCAAGAAATTTTGCATTGACCGTACACACTGGGCAGAAATAAGTCCCCATCAGAAGAGTGAACCCAAAGATGTGAGAATCTCACCTTGTGCTGCTTCATACACAGAATGCTGAAGGGTTGGTCCTCAAGCTGAAAGTACAGCATCTCAAGAGACTTTGCTTCTCTAGGAGATTTACCAATAGAAACACACTATAAAAGCATGTTGCTGAGGTGAGTAGGTGTTAGTCCAAGCCTTGTAAGTTAAAAGTAACATCTCATAATCTCTGCTAAATGTAATGGGTAGTCAAAGAAATGAAGCTAACCCAGGCGTAATGATTAATCTTAGTGTGAGTCATGACCCTGGCAGCTGCATCCTGAACCAGCTGCAATCTATATAATGCATTCCCAGGAAGAGCAGACAACAAGGAGTTGTATTAGCACGCAGTGCAGATGGTATGAATACATGTACCAGCAGCCTCAAACCCAGCCAAAAAGAGCAAAGGTCTTCATTTACTAATATTCTTAAATGGATAGCAATTTGTCTAAGATATTTATTATGCTTATCATAATCAAAGGGCTTGATTTCTAGAGTCAATCCTTTTATTGCTAACAAAAAATATTACCATGAAAAAAGGTTGCTAGAGTGGATGAAGTCTCAGAGCAATGCACAGGATTAGCCATCAGCAATACAATTTTTCCTCCTCCTCCCCCTACACAGTGTCAGGGTCATGTAAAGTCAAAACACTAAATATAGGACAACATCAGTGGAAAGCAAAGCAAGCTTAGCTGGCGACAATCGAAACACAACATAGGCCAAGATAAACCCATCAAAACAGCATGATTAGGCTAAAACAACAACAGGAGACTTGTGAAATCAACAGAGAGTATTTGTGCCTTAACCCAGCTCTGCATTTATGAGATTCATTCTGGAGATCTGAATAGGTTATTGCAAGAAGGGAAAACAGAGCAGACAGATAGGGACTGCTTGCAGGATCCTTTGGGGAGATCTACAGGTTTGAAAGCATTTCATAGGTGGACTGTCATTCAGGAAAGGCAATGCCCCTTCCAAAGCAAGGGAACAAAAGTGTTTACTTAAATTGGAGCTATCTGGACTGACCAGCCTCATGTCTCCAGGCAAGCACAGGAGAGATAGAACCAGTTTCTTCAACCTGGGAAAGATCTCCTTTTTCCTGGAGAGCTCTGATGTCACTCAGCTCCTGACTTCTTCAATCTGTCAAACACTTTGAACAGAGCTGCTGCTATAGGCTTTCACTGTCTACAACAGTTTTTTTCTTCCCTTCTGAGCTGTCAGTTCAAAAGGAAAAGAGTCTGGCCATAAACAGGACTTTTCAAAGTTTGTCCTCTACTTTTTTTCATGCTCTGAATAGTCTTTAAACAGCCACTGTTTATTGAGAAGACAAAGCTGTAACCATATGGTAAGTTCTGCAGTGCTCAGTACCCGGACTTTGTGATGCAGGAATGGTGACATGGCTGACAGGACCAGACATGGTAAAGGTCTTAAGAACTTCAGTGGCAAAATGGCCAAAGAATTAGAATCAGTATTACAGCATTTTGGTATTCAGCCTGCTTGTTGGCACAGAGCAGAGCAGCAGTCTAACACACTACTACATGCCTGTAAACTGAGTAGAAGAGCAGTACAGTCTCCTTCTGACCTGCACTGCCATTCAGAATCTGTATGGAAAGTGAGACCAACTGGGAATGGTGCCATAAAATTTCATTTGCTGAAGAGGCTCTTTTCTAAATTAAACTAGTTAGAACTAAGCTGATTCATAAAAGCATGCTGCATTTTTAAAAACTCCACTTCTAAGCTATTCTCCCATTGCTTGAAAAAAGTACACCTATTGATTAAGGCATGTCCTAACACACAGTAGCTCTTCAGTAATGCTGCAGTGAGAGCAGTTGTCAATACAGGGTACCTAGATCATCCAAAAAAAATGAAAGATCTTCAACAGTCATCAAATACAGCGACTGGAGATATTGGTGTAGCAGAAATTACATGAGAAAACAAATTAAATGTATTCCTGCAAGCTGGTTTTGGCCCAGCTGAGGACAGTGCTTTTCCCGGGTTAGGCTGTGCAGGTAATGAGCCTGCTTCTTGTGGGAGTAAAAAAAAAGCAATAGTCAGTAACCTTGAGAAGAAGAGATAAAATTAGTTCTTTACAAAATTTTCCCTACATTATACTAGGCAACCTTTTGGAGTCTTTCCATCCTTATCCCACTGTAAAACAAATACAAGCATTACTTTATTCACTATATGTCCCAGGGCACTTGTAGGAGGAATAGCATGAATTCTTGCATTAATCTGTCCTGGATAAAAAATATTAGCTATACCACTCTGTCCCCCAGGAATGGATGTCCCAGCAACTCCTGGACGCAGGTGTAGGGCCCAGAGCAAAAGGGGAGGAATATGGAAAAGTGAGTATGGTCTGAGTCATACCAGTTTAAATCTTTCCCATTCCCATAGTTTCTGGGGAGTAAATGGGCCAGGGGCTCACCAAGATACTGACTCCCATCCCATAGAAAGCTCTTCTTTGGGAAACCTGAACCCCTCCACACAGCAAATAGCCATAACTAGAGAGGCTCCTTCCTCCCAAGTCTCTTGCAGGTTTTAATGACTCACAGAGAGACCTGATCTCAGTTCTGGGCTACAACAGAACAGAAACAACAAAGGTGGCTCCTAAAAAAGATGGCACAAATGAAGGCACAGTATAAACCAGCACACACCTAAATGAGCTCAGTGTTGTTCATTTGTAGGATGCTCACCCCCCCGCCCCCATAACTGTGGATTATTATTCACCTACAGTAACATCTGCTCCTTTGCCACAGTCTCACCGGTGTCAGAGCTGTGCTGGAGCAACTCCTACATCCCCTTCCAGGAAAATCTCCAGTGAGGCACAGTATTATAATGCCCTGACCACTGGGAGTTGTATACACCAGATGGATACTACCAACCGGAGCACTTTAAGCGCATACACCCTACAAATTAAAGCAATCAGTCAGCCTCAAAGAGGAGTAAGAATACAAACAGATTTTTTTCTGCCAAAAATTCAGCTTCCCAATAAAAGCTGCAATGCTGCACTTTCAAAAAGCAAAAATTGTTTAATTATGTTAAGATCATTAATTCTTATTTTTATTTTCTGACTTTGCTTTTATTTTATGGCATGGTAAACTACCAACACTTATATTATCTATTTACTATTTTAAAATACCAGAGGCCTACCTTTATTTTATTGAAACAAACTCATTGTCAGATTCCAGACCGAATTTTTTTTCTGAATTTATTTTTCCCTTGAAACTATCTCTTTTCCACCCTGAAGTTTCAGACTCTGCCACAGAAAAGCAATGGTGTTTCCTGAGCTCCTTTGTGCAGAATATATACAGACACTGCTCTAACCTGTTTAACTTGAATTACCAGGGGTTAAAACACCCTTGGTAAGCTGAGGTGTTAAGGTCCTCTGAGAATTCCTCCCCATTCCTGAGAGATGTTGCATTGTCTGCCTGGAAGCCCTCAGTCACAGACATGTTCTCTGTCAGGGCAGAAGAGGGCAATCTGGAAGGGGTAAGTGAAGCAAAGGCACAATTAATGTAGTCCTTAACCCGGGGGCTGGCCAGGAAAATGAGCTCTATAACAGCTAGAACCTTCCACAAAGAAGAGAAATATACCTGCCTGGCTGCAATTCAAGGTCCTGTCTGATACAATTCAAGGTGGTGTAAGTCATTTTGTGGAAACCACAGCAATGCATGCCAAATTTGTTTCACCATTATTTCACTCTTCCATCAGATCAGGATGCCAAAGGTGACATGCCAGCAGTTTACCCAGTTTGCCCCTCAGTTTCTTCCTTCCTGGATTTAGCATCTCATCTGACAGCAAGCTGCCAGAGTTTAAACAATCTCAGCAGCACTCAAAAACCATATCCTTTTTGTTGTTCATTTTACAAAATTAAAAACATTAAACATTAATGTCTCTTGAGTTTCCTCTCCCCCTCAACCCTCCCACCTCCTGAAGTAAAATATGTTTCTGTGATTCCACATCAGAAGGAAACAATACTCTGTTGCGCCCAATACTTCGTGGGTGTGGGTGTTTTCAGGAACCACATCTGAGAAGAAATCCCAGAGGTTATTGTAATCATTCCTTTCACTCCTGGGTACTCAAGCACAGGATTGCCTGCAATCAATTTGCTCTTGCATCCTAGTATTAAACTCCCTGTGTATAAAAGTATCACCAGCACTTTCTATATTAATCTATGTAAGCAATGTTCTAAAAAGCTTTTTATTAAACTGCAAAGAAATTACAATGCAGAGCAAAAGCCACTAAAATCTACTTGAGCATTACCACCAAATACCAAAGTTGGGTCTGATCTTTCAGCCAGTGAAATGGAAGAGTCTTGACTGCACTCACTGACTTTTCAGGGAAAATTCAGGTATGTGTCTCTGTAGCGTACCTTAATCTTACAGCAAGGAGGATTACAAATCTACAAGAAACATGACAGGAAATTACAACACATCAAGTGTAAAGCATATGAACAGAGATCCTGATTACTTTCAAGCTCAGGTTTTTGTTGGTTTTTTGGGTTTGTTGGTTTGTTTGGGGTTTTTTCACTTTTATATCAAATACTTAAATCAACAAAGATCCCAGCATCATAGGCTGGTCTACAAGTAGCCCTGCAAGAGGCTTTAATCCTTGACCTCTATTCCCTGGAATATTTCATTTGCTAATAGTATTAAATGTACTATTTAGAACTAGTGTTTGGGGAGCATGAGGGATTAACACAAAGAACTTGAGACTACTTTCTCACCTGCAAATTGACTTTCAAGAATTCTCACCACTCTTCTGTCCCGCCTTCTCACTCCCAGACAGAAGGTTTCTCAGCATTCTGAGCTAGTCTGTTTCCAGCTACACACAGGAAGCATCTCTCCAGCCAGCATTGCTGGATATAAGTGGAACTCCATAGGCAATAATCTTACATGTACCTTTGAGGATTTTCACTCTGGTTAACTTTTCTATAAAGAATATATGAGCAGGATGTGATGCCATGTTTTCAACAATTTTCAAAAAGGTTGGGAATGAAGTAGTTTAATTCCAAAAAAAAAAGGATAATAAGCAAATTTTCAATTTGTGTGCTAAGCTGTGCTGATTGAGAGGACAAAAGTCCTGTGGCATTGTTTCCCTTCCTGGCTGGACATGCACAGAGACATTCCTACTTCATACATTAACTTCTTATCAGCTCCAAGTGCCTTTCCCTTGAATGCTCAGGCAATTGTAAAATTCACTTCGATGAACATCCTGAAATAAAGCCCTGTAGTGCTTCAACCCCAAAACCATACAAGCCTGCCTAAAACAGAATCTTCTCAATATTTGAGTGATTATACACAAAAGTACCTCAAATCAATGAAGATGTACGTTCTCTCTGCCCACTACAACTTGTGGTAACTTGTGCAGGCTGGATTTGATCCAAATATCTTGCAGGGAGATTCCTTAGCTCTGCATTAATCCTTCACATCAACTCTAATCCTCTCAGTAAACTGTTTGCATTTTGCAAGTTTTCATCATAAATGACAAGGAATTTTGGGTTAGATATCAGATAAAACACAACAATGTAAGAAAGGAATAAATAAAGCAAAGCTATTCAGGGTCTGACAGCACTGGATAAGTAAGCAATATCACCCACAGGGCAAAAATAAGAACAAGAATGAACATGGGACTATATGTTGCAGGTTTTGTAAAACGCAATGTAGGTTTGGAAGAGCCATAAAAGCAAGCCACACAGTAAGTAAATGCAGCTGTAACTGGAGTTCTATGAGAGTGATGGATTTCAAGAATACAAAAAGAAGCAACTCTAACCAGAAAATGTAGAAAACACAGGAGAGTTTCGTGTTGCTATAGGNGGAGAGGAGAGGAGAGGAGAGGAGAGGAGAGGAGAGGAGAGGAGAATAAACCCCTACAGCTTCTGAGACCAGTGGCAACACTCACGAATGGTCACACAAATGCTCAGCATTTCCACAGATATAACTCAGCTCCA
Source organism: Edolisoma coerulescens (assembly GCA_013397115.1). NCBI lineage: Eukaryota > Metazoa > Chordata > Aves > Passeriformes > Campephagidae > Edolisoma > Edolisoma coerulescens. The sequence goes on from VWZW01006512.1 coordinate 126,788, forward strand.
GAGGCTTTTCTCACACATTATAAAGTCTTCTTTTTAAGGTTAGCTCATCTTATTTATTTCTGGTGTTTTCTTTTTAGTCATTCTATGTAACTGACCCATTTATGACAAAAATCCTGCATCATAACATACATAGGAATACTTGTAAGACTTCAAAGGAAAACATTTCTTTTTTCTGACAGCCTTTCAGTATAGCCATTTTGGCATAATAACAATCTTTGCCATGAAAATTGTATTGACAGGGATCATAGAAGAGTGAAGATCTTTTAACAGGCCATTTTTCAAGATATTGTAAGGTAATTTATGCATAGTGTTAGGCTAAATCTCAAATAGCTATCCACAAATCAGTATCACGATGTTTATTAACTGCTGCATCAAAAGCAAATCTGAATTTGTGAACTTGAAAAGAACATGAATGAGAGAAAAACAGTAGCAGAAATGAAACTCACAATTCGGTAACAGAGTTTTTCACTTCAGTTTCAATTTGGACTGTTTTAACTTAATGAAGAGCACAGAAAGGAGACCATCACATCTCAAGTGTTTATGTCTATACACCTGCAGCTTAGAAAAGTTATTAATACAACAGGGATTCTCCTGTTACGCTTTTTACTTTCATCATTCACGCATTTGCAAATACAGACCTTTCAAAACTCCAACAGCGATGACAGTGCTTCCAGCTGCACAGGATCTACTGGTTTTCTGAAGGCCATCAGGACAGACAAAAAAAGTCAGCCAGGGGTCTTCTTTAACAGCCACACAAGCTCCTGACCTTAGGGCTTGGCTTTGTGTGCTCCTACGCTCTGCCTAGAGCTCACAGAGTCAAGCCCTTAAGCTTGGTATCAATGAAAAATAAGCAGAGGCTCCAGAACAGAGAATAGCAACTTGAAAGGCCCCCACATAAGTCACCCATTTCTGGAGGTACATGGACTCCATCACTTGCACATCACAGAGTCTGTGAGCATGTGGCACTTAGACTAAGCCACTGCTTAGTCTGCTTGGACAATTACCTGCTGGTAATGTGAGGAAAAGGAATCAGTGTCCAAGTACCTCTCTTTCCCCTTTGGCTTTTGGAGTCACTTCTGCACTCTCTGCTCATGATCTTTGATGTCCAGCATCACAACTGCACTGGGAGAAGCAGAAAACACCCATATCTTTTCTCTCTTCTCTCCTTTTTCTGGTGAAGGAGCAGATGGTGCAATGGCAGCATATTCTCCTGTGACCTGGGAGATGGAAGTTTACTTCTTTGACAGTGAATTACCCCCCAGACATCCCAATCCCAGCTGGGACACTCTCCAAGATTTTAAACCAGTACCACTTGTGCTGTTCACTCATCGTGGGGCTATCAAGATCTGTCTCAAGCTGATGGAAGCATCTTCTGAGTAAAGTCTATGAATTCTGGAAAGCACTTAAGAATTCTGACTGTATCTTATCCTCTTGCCAGCTCCTTTGCTGGCATAATGCTTCTGAGACTCTCTTCAGACACTGTAAGACCTCCAGCACAGGGTTCTGTTTGAGGAGGCACCTTTTCCTTTCATTTGATCTGCCTCTACCCTGACCCCTGTCTTCACTGCCCTGATGAACACAGAATTCAGCCCAAGAACAAGGACAGCACCATTTCTTCCCTTTTTCTTTCCTCTCCTACACATTCCTAACTGAAATACGAAGGGTCAAGGCTGCCTACTATACACAGGATCTGTCTGGTGTTTTAAAACAGCAAAATACAGGCCTGGTGCTCCGTAACAAAAGAATAGTGTTCCATGGAAAACACCATGCCACGGGAGGCATGTAGTGCCATGGCATGCCCATCTACCAGGAGACTTCCTTCAGAGTGGTTCAAAATTTGATGTAAAAAGGGAGTGGCTATAGTGGATTCCATATTAAACAATATCAGGCCTTTAGCATTACTTGAACAAAGGATTTTTAAAGTGTGGGTTTATACATCTCTACTTTGTAAACTGAATGCTTTTCAAATAGAGCTCCAGAACCTTGCAGAGCTGTCTTTAGGGAGCTTTGATCTTTCTAGAGCACCTATTTTTCATATCTCTAATTGCTCTAGTTTAACAAGGCTCCATAGCACTTCAAGAAAGAAAAAAACCCTTTTATTAAGCCTGTAGACCTAAGTGACCATAGTGGTGGAATGTGCTGCTGTGCGTACCCTGTAAATCCCCTGAAAAAAACTCAGAAGAAGAATCTCCATGATTAAATGAAGTGAAATATTTATTAAACATGTTGCCAATGTCCCAGGTGACATGAAGAAGCCTTGTGGTATGCTGAAAGGCTTGATCTTTCTAAGTATTATGGACGCTGATTTGAATGACTGGGTGAAGGCTGAGGAAGTTATGACTGAAATTTTGGCTAAAGATGACAGCTCTGGGTTTCAAGTTGCACAAAGCAGTCTGAGGGATTAAGCCAACAAAACCCACTCAAAGATATCCAGTTTCAAAAAGGGTAATCTTCGTATCAGTGATTCACACTCAGACAATGGTGAGGATTCCTCATTACTCTGACTTTGCCATATTAATCTTACTTTACAAATACATACAGTGATTTATATCATGTTTAATTAACTGATTGAGGGCTCCTGTGGTAAAATGGCATCACATTAAGCTCTGTCCTTATGGCAAATGCGAATCACATCTTCAGCCTTGCAAGAACAAAATATCATGGGATTCACTGATGACAGGATGTAGGAATCGAAATAAGGTCCCTCCTGTTGTTTGAGAATCCAGTAAGGGTGGTTGCCATATGCTCATCATTTCCAAGGGAAAAAAATGACAGGATAGAAGAAAGAACTGCTCTAGTTCATCCAATATGTTCAAATCTCAGATGAAAATGATTGTACAGCAGTTCTGTACCGAGGCCAAGTTTTACATGAAAGTGCATAGCAAACTTTCAAAAAGCTTATAATGAGAGATCTTTCTAATGTGATTTTTTTCTGTATTTAAATAAACTGCTGCGTGAAATGACTCTGTTTTTTAGAGAAAAAAAACCAACCAGAAAAAAGAGATGAACTAAAGAAAGGCTCCTCTGCCAGCAACATAAGACAACACAAAATTAACTTAGCTTTTGCTACGAAGAGTTATTCCCCTCAAGCACTCACAACCTGTTTTTGAAGATAAAAACTACAACTGTTATCATCTGATAAAATTAGATGTTGTATATAATTTGTTACTAACATTACCAAGATTAAAAGCCTTGTTTATATTATTACAAAGTTTCTTAAAACTCAGAAAGCGTTTTATTTTTAAAAGCTGTCTTATTAAGAGACTGCAATTTTTATACTTACAATGAACCTTACATCCAGTAAATTCTCTTGCAATTGACAAATCATTTTATATGAGTCACAGTTTGCTCCCAGGAATTCAGCAGTTTTTTGCAATTTGTTTCTATGGCAAAAAGGATAGCGGTGGGATGGGAGAAGCAGGTTTCACATTTTGCAAAGCTATTATGAGATTTCAGAAATGTTGCCATTCCTCGCCAGGACCAAGACTTTTTGAATTTTATACATAAGAATGGGAGATGAGCAGACGGTATTTAAAAGGTGGGTAAGTAAAGCACACAGTGCTGCCTGCCTTGCCACTCTATCCCATTTTCCACAGACTGCCTCAGGTCTTAGGCTAGTCCGACACATCACGGACACATCAGGTCTCAAGACCTCCTGCTCACTAGCAGGGCTCTACTTTACATAAACAGTTAAATGCACAGCAAGCAAACAACTCAAAAGCCTCGTTCAGGGTATTCCGTAAATCTCACGTTCAAGTCCCCAGGCCTGAACCTTGATTTTCCACATTCCAGGTGAGTGCCCTGACTGATCGTGGCGCTACCTGATACTCCAACTTTGCCATCTCCTTCTGCTCTCGACCAGAAATTCCATCCGACGGCTGACAAACCTCTTCTGATGAAAGTTTCTTTGAAATTGATACCTGCCTGCAAAAAAAAAGTTTCGGTTTCCTCAAGCCAGCCTTTTCAATCAAAGAAAGAGAAAATTCCCAACCCCTTCTAACCATTTCACTGATGGTTAAAATTGAGCCATTTGTATAGCTGGGCAACCGTCAACTGGGCTTGTGAGTTTGGCGATGCAGCCAAAATCAAGGGGTGACATTTTTGCCCACAAACACCTGGGCAAACCATGTTTCCCACCAAATACGCTGAAGAGATGACTTTGTAACGTCGTGTTCCTGTGCCCCCTCTTCATCCTTTATCAGAAGTCACTATGTTTCACTGCTGCTAGAAACATTAGCATGGTTTTGTGATTAGAACAGCTATATATGCTTTAGAGTCAGTCATGTTATCCTGCCCCTGTTCAGGTCTCTTAAAACTGAGTAGAGACAGGGTAATTATTTGCCCTTTGTGATATATATAAATTCCAAATCTCATCATATATCTTCTCAAAATTTCACCATGAAGTAACCCCCTCCTCCGTTCTCTCTGGCCCCATTACAACATTTGATATTTTAAAAAGTTTTGAAATTGTTTTCCAAATGTGAAGCACTCACAGGATATCAAAACCAGCTTAGTTTGTGCTTACTTACTAGGAGAACTGCTATCATAATAACTACAAATAAATATGTACCATTTCATACCTTCTGTTAATAATTTTCAAACTTGCAGGGATTTTAACACCTGTGCCATTAGTCCACAATAATTTGTGATAATTTCTGAAGTTCTGAAATGCATTTTTAAATTTAAACATCATTTCAAAGGTATTTTTAAATAAAGGAGTTCAACATAATTCATAATTATTTCTTGCTAGAAAAAAAGAACATCTAAATATTCTAATAATTCTGATCCAATACTAGGAGCAATTCAAAACTGATTGCACATGGAAAAGCATTTTGATGCTGAACTGATTTTAAGACACAGATCTATCTAGTTTAATATCCTGAGGTTACTTTCACATTCTGTGCAAAATTAACTACCTGTAAAAAATACTTTTCATTTTACTGTTTTAACGGGCATTTAAAAAGTTTAACATATATAAAGATATAGATATACGTAACATAAAATATCTTGAGCAGGGATGATCAACTATTTTTAACTAATTTTTGCCTAAAATTTACTATTAACTATTTTGGGGGCTAAACTGCATTTCCCTTCAAAAATATTTCACATTTGAATTTTTTAATATTTAGAGGAGAGCTTTAAGCTATGTAAAAGTACCTTGAAATATGTGCAGGTCAAAGTAAAGCTTCATTTTAAATATTTCAAATTGTTACAGTTACTGCTTTGAGATAATATGACATTTACAGTAATTGCTGAAATTCCAATTACTTTCAGTAAAAGCCGCTTCTTTTGCAACTTGTTAAAAAATATAAAGGTGCACTGGATATTGCATTGCTGGAGAGAGAGTCTGCAAGTAAGGGCAATTAAATGTGAGTTTGATGATACTCAATGTACTGGACTAACATTAAAAAGACTTTTCCATGTTTGACTGTTTACCAGTTTTGTCTTTAAATAATAGTCTTCTTTTGGCATGTAATGTATATCTGCTTGCACTAAACATAATTTATGAATATTTTAACACATGTGTACTCAGTGGGGTGTATTATCATACTGATATAAATAGAATTAATGAGCAGTCAACCTGCCACATGTCATGACATATGACAGGGCAGCCAGAGCATGGGAATAATTCTTTCTGTTTCATATTAGACCTTCTTTTCCCAGTTGAATTTTTGTTCCCAGATGCCAATGGACCTAATTTTCTAAGGACCATTTACAAAAACAGTAAGAAATGACAAACCTGGACTAATTTATCTTGGGTCACTTCAAAGAATGATTATTTTTATGCCACTTCAAATGCATAAATAAATAGATTAAAGGAAGTGGCTTTTTTTCAGTTAAATTTTAGGGTTTTCACAATGAGGGGTTAGATATCTGCCTCAACTTTTCTTTTACCAAGCAAACATTTTATTTGTTGTTGATTTTGAATTTGTTTTAATGTCATGTTATCAGTTTCTTCTCTTAAAGGTCTAGAATAAATACAAAGATGGTATGTACCAGGTAAACAGTTATTTTAAAGCAGAAAGAAATACAGATGCAGGTAGGTAATATTTTAGCCAATTATTCATTCCAATTTCAAAGGCTAGGTAACAATCTGATATACACAACTAATAACATCTTTTTTTAATAAAGATATAGAGTAAGTTGACAGAACATGCAGAATACAAGGCTAGGCCAGATTCCCTGTTTGGCACTTTATTTGAAGGATAAATATTGAAATGTAGTATCAATTCTGTTTACAAACAGCTGCTCAGTCAGTTAAAGGCTAAGGTTCATAAAAAAATTAACAAATTAGTATCAGTCAGACTGCCCAGCTAACATCTAATACAAGATCGTTGACTTGAAAAGTTTTCAGCAAAGAATGCAAATGTTCTTTGATGTCACAGTGCTGGGCTACTGAAAACAGGGAGGAAAGTACATACCCTGTTCTTTCTCCTTTTTGATTTAAAAATACTTTTTTAGAAATTATTTTACTGCCCATGGATCTTTGAAGTCACGACTCATTTTCCAACAGGAACAAGAGGGTCTCCTAAAAATGGATTGAAGACTTGAAAGACATAAAAGAGACTTATCTTGGACTCATAATTACATTAAGGGACAAGGAGACACTCCAAGTTTTTGTGTCCAACGCTTTTCCCGGCAGGGCAGCATGTCCCTTGGGAATCCAGCTCTGTCACTCTCAAAGAAAAGGGGCACCATCTAGTGCTTTTTTGGAGGAAAAGCTGCTAATACTAGTAGGGACGAAGCGGGGGGAGGAACACATGAGGGGGAGGGAGAAGAAATGACACTCCATTTTTTTCAAAAGACAAAGAAAACCTGTTGGCCTGTTTCATCTTCCATTTTGAGGCACTGCAGTATTTAGCTCCAGGCTGTAAGTAAAAATTGTCAGTTTTCACAAGGTGGAAGGACGGATTCCTAACAGCTAAAATAATATATACAATTTAAAATGGAGAGGGGGTTGGTATATAGACATTATTCTGATTAATAGGTATTTCTTCTGCCTATTAATATACTTAAATATTTCCCTATCAGTCCTTTTCATGATACATTATCTCTTTTATTAATCTAAAAGAAACCCTTTTTAAGTAATTTTCATTTCATTGGAGACTACACTGTGCTGTAAAGTTCCTGGAAATGTTCTCACAAATAATCTTTCCAGAGTTCACCCAACATAACAAAGAGATTCTATGAAAAATGATTTGTAGCACAAAATCCTTTACAGTGCAATAAGATCAAGTTAACCACCAATACTGCTAGAAAAAAGCTTGGGAAGTTTTATCTGATTGGCAAAATATGTTCATATCTGAGTCCAGGAAAAGAGTGCCCTTTGATAAAATTTCACAGCACTAAAGTCTCATTATCTGAATGATTGTTGAAACCTCTTTGAAAACAACTTAGGGGGAGGGATGAGGAAATATTCTTTTCTGCTGTAACTTAGGGAGTAGATGACTTTCAAAGAAGTGTGAAATAGTAGCTCAATATTGTTTCATTTACTGAGACTATGAATTGACAGAAATCGTATTAGTCAAACTAATAAGTGCTCAGTGAAAATAACCAATGTTTCAAAGGTACATCTGCTCCTTGGGAGCCCCAGGTTGGAAATGTTTGTTGTGAGCTGTAGGGGCTGCTGCCTTCAGACACCCAGAACAATCCCGGCTCTACACAGAGTCAGGGCTCAAGACATGCTGAAAAATTGAATGTGCTGATGCTCCAAACAGAGCCCCCCAAAAAACCCAGTTAAAATCAGTGCTTTTTTTTAACTTCTGGGCATAATCTTGAATTCCCTGGGTGCTTCAATCTCTTACTCAAATGTGTTGCAGCAACAAGGGAACATCAGACCAGTGCATAAGACTAAATAAACAAGAAATATTTCTACTAGAAGAGTGCTGAGCAAAGCAAATATGTGGCTTGGTGAGTAATTCTAAGAGGGAAGCCTATCCCAAGAAACAAAAACAAAAACATATTTTATGTTGCTATAGAGGTTCTCTTATAAAATTGATCATGCCTATTAAGGAGACTTCTCACACACACAAAAAAAATGCAGGTATAGAATTAAGGGACTTGATTAAGAGCAGCTAAGTCAGAAGCAAAAATCAGTAAAAATATCAGATTCCCAAATCCTAAACTGGGCTACGAACAGCATGCAGGGCTGGCCATCACTCAGGAGTGCTCTGGTCTAGTGGTCTGACCACAAGCTGGGGAACACTTGCTCTGCAGCAGATTTCAGCACGTCCATTCAGGGCCCGCTGCATGGATATTCTGAGCATCTTCATTTTCTAATGAAATCAGGAGCCTGGAGCTTCTGCTTTTTAGATCATGGACTCAAGTTCGTTCATTTTAGGCACCTATATTTTCAAATAACACTATTTAACCTCTCTGTGCCTCAGTTTCTGCATCTGTAAAACTCGATAGCTAGGCTTACCTTGCATGGGTGTCAGGAAGATTATTTCAGGTCTCTAGAGAACTTTGAAAAGGAAAAGCAAACCAAACTGAATTTATGTATTATTTGTCATTTTTTTATCCCATAAAATGGAAGTCAGATGCAGCCCAGACTGTGAACTATAGCAAAATGTTCACCTAAGTCTTCCTTATGGCTCTAATGACAAAAGAACTGGTGAATTCAGCATGGCTCTGCAGGAAGAAAGCAGCTCCCCCACCCACTGACCTGCCAACACCTAGAGTAAGTAGTAAGTTTATGTCTTAAACAACCACAATATTTACTAACTTATTATTCTATACGTTACCATTATATTTTTTAATTGAACTATCGGTGCAGTTCACTGTGTATTTCTGATGATTAAAAAAATCTCTCTTAAGCACAAGAATCCCTGAGAGGGAACTTACTCTAGTGGGAAGAAAAAAAGTTGCCAATAAAATCTCTCTTTGGGGTTTTCCTTGGTGCAGAATGAACCTCATTAGTTCCAGGCCGACTCAATCTTGCCTTGGCAGGTTTCAGGTTTTCTAGAATTGATTAAATGAGCCCATTAGAAAAGTCTACACCAGTTTCTCTCTAAACCTGAAGAACAATGGGACACTTTACCTAATACATCCTCTTTAAAAGCAGGCACTTGCCTCCATGCTGGGTACCTTCGCAAACTCTTAATGAGTCTCCAAGTTTTTGTCAGAAGCTTCCCTTCCCTTACTCGAAGTGTGTCATTTTTCTCTGGTCTTCCCAGTGTCACTTTCCGGACTCCATAGTTCAGTGAAACCCTCTGGTAATGACAGCACTGAAGTGATAATGTACTTTCCTGATTTCCCGTTAATAGTAGCACTTGATCCAGCAACGGGTGCCAGCTCAGTGGCAGAAGGATGCTTTAACATTTTCTAGAGGTAAAAGGACCAGTTCAACTTATCGCCTTGGCTAACTCAGCAGTTTTACTCTGTCTTGGCACAGAAATGGATGTTTCAGTTAAAAACGAAGCCAACAGAAAAAAAAAATCCCCCTTATTTTTCCCAGTTTCATGCCAAACAAACAAAGTACAATTGATTTTTTCTCCCTGAGGAAACTTGTGGAAACTGCAAAATGCAATGAAGGAGTTAAAATAACCAAGAGGAGGGAGGGAAAAGAGAAGGGACTAAACAGCAGTATCAAAAAGTAAAGCAGTTTGTTTTTCTATTTTAATAAGAGACACATAATCACACACTATCCAACTATACATGCAACTTTGCTGAAGAGCTGCTGATATTCTACATTAACCTTTGATAGCAAGAAGTGTATTTCCCCTACTGTTTTCCACAATAAATTATGTTATATCTGGCATCCAAAGCTCTAGGAAGTGTTCAGCCAGCTGGAAGCAACAGATTGGCCCAACATCCCTAACGTTCAGATTATAAATAAAGGGTAGCTCATACTGCTTGTGTAACAAAAACAAGTAATGCAGAGGAAGGGCAACTTCCCCCCTGCCCACAGAAGCAAAGAGCGTCAGCTGGGGAATGAAGAATAGGCATTCCAGAGGGCAGGGTTTCTGCAGCGAGATGCAGTCCCCAGCACTCCAACCATGAGACAAACGCAGGACTTCAGGCAGAGAAATGAGACTTCACCATTTGCATTTTTACTGAGGATTTGCACAAAAAAAGCCAAGGGGAAATATATATGGCTCTGCTCTTCCCAGATGGTATAACCACACAAACACAGGCTCACACAGACACGTATCTTCCCACTCTTTAGGCAGCATTGTCTGTTCTCTTCCAGCCATGAAAATAATTAGCTCAACCACAACCTCAGTTTCAGAGGATGTGGTCAAATGTGGCATGCTGCATGTTTCTCCCACGCCCCCAAATCAAGAGATATTATGGCTATAAGTATGTAACAGCATTGTGATAAAGTTGAGGAAAACACTGCCTATTATGATCTGGAAGGTGAAGATATCAAATAGGAAGAGAATAAAAGATAGCTCCAAGACACAAACTCCAATATCTGAGAAAGGTTATAAATGGGCTTTTTGGGTCCAACTGTTCTCAAGGAAACCACTTCATTAGCTTCAATGGGAGCACAACTGAACCAGTGCTGAGAGCTGCTAAACCAACTCTACAGATAGAAAAATTACCCTCATCTATTTATTCTAAGGGCTAGACTATGGTGGTCCCTGGTGAGGATGCAATGGGAAGTCAGATACAAGGAGCTGTTCTCCTCACCACTCCTTTTTGGTAGGGGCTGGCCACAGCTGCAGTGCTTGTGCTCTCCTGAGGGCAAGAATTAGCCCCGAATTGGTATATTCCATCTTCATTACTCCAGCTATTATATAAACATGGCTATATGCTTGCTTACTTAAGCCAAAAAATAGAAAAGAGGAACTAAAATTAAGGTTAATAGAGCCAGACAGAGTATTCCCCATTTACTTTGCCTTCACCATGGCTGCTTCACCCTTCTGCCTTAAGTAGATGCTTTCCTCGACAACAGCACTTTTTTTCTCTTCCCCTCTCTTCTCCCTTCCCTTATTTTTTTTTCCCTGCTGCCCTCCTCTCTCCCACTGTTACTGCTGTTGTGGCTGTTTAACTTTGTCTATTCAACATGCAGCTTGAGATTTTTGGCAGACACTAAGACAGGAGCTATCCCTCCCATATCTATAACACCACAGGTAACAACCCTTAAGAATTGCACTAATAATAATATTATTTTGGAAATTTTCTTTGTCTTGTGATGAATTTCATGACTGGAAGGATCTTGAAACCTGGCAAAGAAATGGCCAGCAAGATGTCTGTCAATGTCTATCCATCTCCTGCTCCCTACCGTTGGTCCATGCCTTATTCTGAAAATTTCCATTTAATTCCCCTTTAGGCAATCGAGATGCTGCCTGAAAAGCCTCTGATCTGCTGGGTTTTGTAGGCCTGAAAGGGTTGCCGAGGTGAAACACCTGCCACAGAATAAATCAGATGCCCAGATTTATTTCAGGAACATGTAAGTATTTGTGCTCTCAGAGGGACGGAGGGGAGGCTAGCCTGAGTGCAAGAATCACAAGTTTGGTACTGCCTGTTAATCCCAGGTTTAGACAACTCTTTCATGTTGTAGCGGCTGATGTTTCCCACTCAAAAGGTAGCTTGTTCAAATCCAGTTGTTGTCCCCCAAAAGATTGTTTGGAGCTTTTTAAAGAAATGGCGCTCCATCCCAAAGAAAAAGCACAGATGTACTGTTTTTCTCTAACACTTGTATATATGCGAGTCATACATTATAAGAGATTTTTTAAAGAAAAGAAAGACAGAGAAAAAGATTTGAAGAAAGAGGCAGATCCACAGAATTGCATCCATGCTTTTTTTTCCACTGTCGGGGACAACTTACTGCACAGCTTGTTATGGTATTCTGGATAGTGTAGTCCCAGCAGACATTTCCTGTACTAAGATGTATTCTCATTAGAGTTACCAAAAGGGAGTATTCAAAACATTACTTATCTGCACATAATCACTATATCACGCCATGTATCCTTTATTTTAATTCCTACTCACTTGCTAATTACACACCACACTGAAGGTCTCACAACTGCTCTCCTTTCAGCAGCTTTGTTTGCAAAGTGTCTGGCAATAATCTCCCAGCAGTGTATTATCATGCCCTTTTCATCACACTATTTAATCAATAGGGTAATGACCTCATATAAGCTAGTTCCAGGACCTAGCCATGCCATGCTAAATAAATGAAACAAATAAAAGTGTGGGCTACATGCCTCTTGTTTTAAAAACCTGGATGTGAACCATTCCAGCATTAAAAATTATTATAATATATAGAAATGGCAAATTCTTCACATCTCTTGCCAGAAAGAAAAAAAAAAAAAAAAAAAAAAAAAACAAACCACAACCTATTCTGCAGTACTGTGGGGAAATGGGGAAATAGCTGGTTTCTTTAAACTGACATAATTGCAAAACATGTGTGTTCTTGGTCAAGTGTTCACAGGAAGATTTATACTGATAACACTCGAAACAACCCTTTCCCCCATTACGTCACGTCATCACTTACAGGACTGAATGGTGACCATCACAGCTAATGGGATGAAATCACATGCAGCACACTTCCAAAGCAGAGGTTGGAACCAACGTTCTTTTCAAAAGGATTTCTGTTGTAGTGAGCAGAAGGAAAGCAGCTTCTCTCCATTTCCTGAGCTGTAAACTCACAAAGTGTGGTTCACTTTGATTTGCATCCCATGTCTGGATTATACTCTGTCTAATAAAGTGCATGTGAGATGTGTTTAGTAATGTGTGAACTCTGGAGCACATGTAGCATCACTCTAGTGTGGCAATTCTCTTGCCCAGAGGAACGGGAGTAATAAACTGGGTCTGTCTGCTCTTTTTAACCACCACTTTTCCTAATACTAGTAGGAATTTAATTTCAGAAATATTTTTTTACATCAAATTTTATTGTAACTGGTCAACAGAGAGAGGAACACAACTGACTATCTGGCACATGGAGTGACTGTGTATCCCTTCTATTCTTCAGGAAACTAGGGCAAAATATCCGCAAGAGCACAGATGTTTTACCCCACAAAACCTCTGACAAAATGGCTACGTGAGAAAATAAACTGTTTTCATGACATTAGCACAGCTGGGGTAGTTCAGGGACATCTGAAAAGAGGATGAGTATGCACTAGAAGAAGTATAAACCACATAATTTTGTGTTACCATGGCAGTATCAGGCTTTCACATGAATGGAGATCCCCCCTCCCCAAATAGTGTGAAAGAAAAATAATAGTTTTCAATGCTGTTTTATCCCAGATATTAACTGAAACCAACCAATATACCTTAAGACAAATTTTCACTGCAAATTTTTTACTGCACCAACGCCACTTAGGTTCTTTTGGCACCTTCCTTTTAGGTGTGTTATGAAAATGACAATGTGCCAGTCATCCAAGCTGTCAGCACCAACTAAAATCTGTTCTGAGGCAGAGTAATTTACACTTGGATGAACACCTCCCAAGAAGTAATCACATAAATACCTTCACGATGAAATGCAACTCATTGCTGCTTAGGTAACTCCTATAATGAGCCTAAATGTGATCTGTCCCAAAGATCTGAAATGGCTTCAGTGCAAATATTCTTTTAACATGACGTAGGAGATGTTGGAGCGCTATGTAGTACTGTGAAGCACTTGCTGTGTTACAAGATATCAGTTCTGGACTACAAAACCGCATTTAGGAAAATGTTCTCTCAAAACATCCTACATGACACTAGTCTGGCACAGTAGGAATTCAAAAAAACCCAACATCCTCAGACCCTTAATGAACTGAAACTCTCCAACTGGCCCATTTGGCAGTCTGGCCCCTGCAAAACTATTACCTTTAGTTCTGATGCAGAGGAAGAAATAGCAGACAACTACTCCAACTGAGGTGAATTAACTTCCAACAGTGGATGGTTGCACTAGACATCAACTGGATCCCTGATACTTATCAGAAGGCTCGGAATTATGCAGTGTGAAATATCATTGCCAGGTAACACCATCTTGCCCTCCCAGCAAAATCTGTCCTTGGATTACCCAGGAAGAAGGACATATCATTGAACAATTTCTCTAATCCATCTTTACAGAAAATAAATTATTTCTATAATTGTTGACATTGCAGTCCACCATTTGTTAAGTACAAGAAATCCTGATGCATCTTGTGAAAGGATCCACTTCTACAACGGCAACACATCCCTCCAACAGATGAACAGGAGTGGCTGGAATGAAATATGAAACCCTCTGCCCTTGAGGTGCTACTCAAAATCCGGCAGAGGGATCAGGCTGGACAGGATGGCAATGACTTGCCTTCACAGCTCATCACTTTGGTACCAGGTAGATTAGCATTTTGGTACTTCAATTGCCACCAGTAGTTTCCAAGATAACATTGACTTGAATGAACACTCTTGCAAGAGTATCTCTTGTCTGTCAGTTTTGAGTTTTGGGGAGTCCCCTTATCAAGAAAACACCATTGTGTATATTTTCTCCTATTGCTTTTGTTCCTTATTCCAGAGCATTCTGCTTATGTGACAATATTAAATAAAAAAAGACCAGTTGGTTTTCATCTCTCACCACGCAAGAAGTACAAGGTGACAGCTTTCCCTCCAGCCCTATAAGCCTTTCTGCAGTCAGAGGGCAACAGACCACCTTGGTCTGTCTGTTTTCTTCCAGACATCTCTATTCTACATAGAAAAAGAAATGAGGAAGATGAAGAAAAACCAAAATTGTGGTAACTTTCCCTCAGATATTAAAAAAAAAAAGTTTAAAACCATGCAATTTCAGAAAAACACACAATCTAATATATTTATGAAATGTTTCACTTGAGGCCCTTAAAAAAAAAAACCAAAAAAACAACAAAATCAAACAAATAAACCAAAACAAAAAAACAAAACAAACAAAAAAACCCCTAAAAACCCCAAAACCACTGCCTCTAATTGTGCAGTTTGCAGGCCTTAACCATATGGACAGGCTGCATGGAAAAGACATCTTATCATAAATGGCTCTAAGTCATCCTGAGACCTCCTGGTCACTAATCAAGGATTGAAGAGAGAAAAGTCCATCTGATATAGATGGCATGGAAGCAAATGCAAAAAATCTAAGACATCAGAGCCTCAGATTTTTCACAGTTTGGATGTGTGTCAATATTAAAGTAAAAAAAGTAGGGATTTGATAAAAGGATCTGATAAAAAAGCAAAAGAGGCATATAAGTGATAACTAACCTGATAGAGAACTAAAAAGGATAATCAAATTAAAGCTGATCCACATGGGTTTCTGGAAAGCAGATTTTGTCAAGCTAAATTGACATTTTCTGATGTGATTACAAATGGGACTGCTAAAAGCAACCATCTTGATAGATGCCTGTAAGAGACCTGGCTTTGCATCACACCACAGTTTGACTGAAAAGCTAAAAAGCATAAGAGATGGGATTGATCCACAGTAATTATAGCTGTCTAAAAGTTTGGCAGCTTGTCTTAGCTTCTCTGTGTTCCCATTATAGTCTAGGAAAAGAAAAAGGCACTGTGGAAAAGTGATTTATGGTTTTTCAGATAAGTCCACTATATCTTTCTGTGAACGTCTCCATCTCTCTCCGTTGACTATTAAGAGCTTAGAAAACTAGCGATCATTAGAAACTAATTTTTGGATGGCTAAAATGAGATACAGTGAATCAGAATGGCATCCTAAACTACTTAAAAACTATGCAGCAGTTACATCTAACCCATCATTATGTGACTGGGGAACAAGGCACTAGTATTGGAATTGGCTCTTGCCTCCTAGACTATTTTTCACTTTTGATTAAAAAAATCACATTTTCACAATATGAGAAGATGAGTAGAAAATGGAAAGTAATGGAGAAGACAGTTGGGTTAGGAGAGTGTAACCAGACATTTTGTACTTCAGTATAGCTAACAGGAAGGCCACAGATCAAGGAATGAGTATAACGAGACAGATTTAATGAGGGAAAACTTGACTCTGGAAAAAAATTATCCTAAAGAGGAGGCAAGGTTTTGGGAACACAGGCCATGACAAGTAACCAGATTACTATGAATTTCTAGAGTACTGCAGTAACAAAATTCTACTATACTCATCAGATGTATGAACAATAATAAATAGGAGTAGGGAGGTTGTGTTATCTTATTTTGCATCAGTGAAATGACTAGTAGTTTCACTGTGTTCCTGGCGTTTTTTACAAAAGACTATGAAAAATTCCATAGATTATGAGGAAGCTGGGGGAACAATTACGGTATTAGGAGACATGTCTTACTACAAGAGACTCAAGGCACTCAATCAGTTAACTTATCAAAGCAAAAGTTAAAGAATTATTTGATCACAGGCTACAAGTGCCTTCCATAGGGAACAAAAATTTGATAATAGAGGGCTCTTAAATCTAGCAGGCAAAGAAAGAACAAGATCAAAGGGCAAGAAGTTACAGAAAGACTAATTCAGTCTAAAAATAAGGTGCAAATTTTAAACACTCAGGGAATAACTTAAATAACTTGCCAAGAACTATGATTTATTTTCTGTCACCAGAAAATAAGTTTTAATCAACACTTGGCCTTATCAGAACTTTATACTTCTATTTCTAAGATTATTAATACATCAATTCTAAGAATCTCAGAACATTACTATGGAGAAAAAGAATAAATGTTGTAAGTTGGGAAGAATTCACTGCAGTTCATAAACAGCCAAGAGGTTTAATTTCCATTTGATCACCAAGTCACAGACCCTCTGCCGTGAAGCTTCCCTAACTGAAACACCTTCGTACTACTCCATACTGTGCAAAACCTTTTGATTAATGAGTACTAACTCAAAGTAGATTGTGCTAAAATTAGGAAGCAGGAAGAAATCATAATTTGCAATTATCCCTTGCAGAAATACCTTAGTACAATACTTTTGAGTAATTTTAGGCATACCATTGTTTTCCAAATGTAAACGTAAAACACAAATCACAATATGGTAAAGATCTCTCAGCAGGCAATTAAAAATTAATCAGCTAATTAGATCAAGTGAACAAGAAAATAAGGCTCAGGAAGACATCCATTCTAATTAAGATAATATTAACTTACAAAAGACTTTTTCAGACAAAAAAAAATCATCTTTATTTCAAATATCAAACCAATCAATAAAAGGAAACAAACAGTTATTTCTTACCTTGTTATCCCCATGACCAAAGCCAAAAGGAAATGACAGTAATAGTGAGTCAACTGCCCGTGCAACTGTATTAATTTCTTATTATTTCTAATCTTGTTAACTACTTGAATCCACAATTTAACCAGCTTGTATTAAATTTATGGGGATTCTACCTATACTGTTCTTGCTCTATACTTGCTGTGTCTCTAAAGAATCTTCTAGGTACTTAAAAACAAAACTAACAAGATTCAAAGTCTCACCTAGGTTTCTCCTCAGCTAGGTGACTCCTAACTAAAGCACAAGGCTTTACTGTGGAGACAGAGGATGTTAAAATAAGGAAAAAAGTGGAGGGATTCTTAAGTCTGTGTTGGGGATGATAACATATACTCTCAAGGAAGGAAATAGCATTATAGGACACCTTATTGAATAAACCTCACTGGTTAAGCGGAAATGCTCAGGCGATCAGACAAGGAATGGGGCATGGTTGAACCTAATTAGATAGACTGCACAGATTAGAAATACCTGCTATTACAGTGCAGTTCCTAAAATATTTTTTCAAATGTCATATTACTCCAGCAAAGACCAACCACCCCAGCCTTCCGGTTGGAGTCACAGGACATATGCCACAGACTCCTGGGCATGCCAGGCAATTTGGCAGCTGAGAGATGACCATGATTCCCAGCATCCTAGTGCAGCAACTGTGTGGATGGTTCCCTGCACTACCCACAAGTACTGCATTGTGCAGCCCTTCAGAGATCTCTAATATGTTGCCTAAATTCATATTATGCAGTGACCCCTTTGTCAAGCAAAGACAGCTTTCCTGTCCATCTCATGAGACAGGCCTGGTTTGGGAACAATCCTTGAACTGCACAAGAGCTGCATGGGGCGCAGTGTTACAGGCCAGGCAGGACATGACTGCATTATTTACTTTTTTGGGGGGAAAAAAGAAATCTAGAAAGAGTGTGTAATGGTTTAGAAGCAGGCTTTGCAAACCAATTCCACAATGAATGTATTTCACTTTGATCACCCCTTCTAGCCCGTAACAAAATTGAGGCAGTATTTTGTTTTGCACAAATTAGTATCTTCAAGAGCTGCAATGGATGTATTATTTCTGCTAGGGCTTGCACTTCCTTTCTGATCCATGGCTGTAAAATCCAGAGGGACAGAACAGCACAGAAAATTACTGCAAAGATGTAGTGTGACATAGGAAGAGTCAGAGGCATTATGTGTGAACAACACGACAAAAGGAAAAGCCATCTGAAAATAAATGAAAAAATTAATAATCAAAAGGGTGTCTAATTCTTATCTGGGCACTTGTTTGCTCACTCTATGAATTCGGACCACCAAGCCATGGCATACAAAGCTGAAAGGGACACTGGGCCCAGAACACAATGCTGCTTGAGGAAGGTGCCATTCCTCACGGAATGCTTGAGGAAGCAACCATTCCAGAGAAAGAAATTATTCCACCAGAACACAAGTGAGGCATCAGAAACATACATTTTTCTCTTGCTTCATTCATGAAACCAGGGTTCTATAATTCCAGGTCAGACCTCCATATCCAGTCCAAGCTTGGTCTTGTTACTGAAACACCTAATAATGGCAGTTAGGGCACCTGTGGGACCATGGAACTGGTCATAGACTTCAAATCATTATGCAGCGATTACAAAACCACTGTTGGGAGACGGTAACATCTAATCACCCCAATATTAAAACCAGCAGCAGTTTATGTTGCATAATGAGAGTCATGCACGCACGTGGAATAGGGAGACTTCATTGTTATGCATTTCCATGTAAACTGTGACTTATAGTTAATGGAATACAGGCTCAAAGGGTAATGCATAGAATTTATAAAATGAAAGCCTCAAAAAAGGCACTTTGGTAACAGAAATTTTTTTTCAACTGCAAGCTATGAACCCTTGACACAAAAATAGTCTATCCAGAAATTGCTGAGTATATTGGAGAAACACAGAGAATGACTGTGTTTGGAGAATTTCAAACTAATTCGATCACTAATTTTAGTAAGCTATTTAGGCTAAACATTCTCCTGGAACAGCTGTATCAATCAAAAGCTACACCTGCTTTAAACAAATAAGCAGTGCCTATTTTCTTCTCCAGAATTCTTGACCAAAAAGCTCTCCTCTCTGACCATCCACTGCTTTGTGTTTGGTAGCTGACAAAATACTTCACTAATTTACACTGTAGCACATGGGAGTTTTAGCAAGTCGAGATCTGAAATACAGCTCAGTTTTTGTCACTGATGAAAAAAATCATCTACAGGATATATAGCAGATCAATATTTGTCAGGCATTCCAAACAAGTTGGAAACCTATTCTTTCCTGTTCTTTAAAGAACTCTCTAACTTGTTTTCCTATAAGGGATAAAAAAAATCCAGAAACTAAGAGAGCAGAACAGAAAACCTATTTCTCACTACTTGATAGCCTGGAGCTGTAATACAGCAGGATCAACAGATTTAAGCAAAACAAATCAAAAGAAAAGAAAAACTTGCTGCTGTAATTTCTATGAACAGTTTTTGATCCTTGTTTATATCTTACCTTTATGTATTAACCATAAGGCAGCAGAGGGTGCATCTCAGCTGGGAGAGCACATCTTCCATGCCACAGCAAACAATACTAGTGTGGACATGAGTGAAAAACAGTGAGAAGCTCTGAAAGCTCCTTGGCATAAGGAGAGATGCAGCAAATAACTGAGTGGATGGGTGATGACTGCCTCAGGACTCCTCCTGGTCATTCCTCAGTGCAAGCCAGCACAACACTGACGTGCCCAGGTGATCATACCTGTTCCAGAAGCTGTTGAGCTGTCTCCAGGCAGCAGTGCACTGAAGCCGACTGGCCCAGCTAAGGTTTAAGGCATAAATCTCCACAGTCTTGCACAACCATGATTCCTCTCCTGAATGCAGTTCACTCTGATCACTGGAGAATAACTGTGGAATTAAGCCTACATTACAATAAATACCTAGAAGGCCCTCCCAGTGGCTATCCCCAATTTTCTGCCAGGGGTCTGAACCTCCAGGGCTCCCTGCAGATCTCTGCAACTTGTAGTCTGTTCATTGCCTTACCTATTTCTTCTAAATGGCTCAGCCACTTTTGCTGACAATTTCCTCTAAATGCCCAGACACCAAGCAATGGAAAATTTTCTTTAAATTCTAGTTAATGAGCAATGGAAAATGTCATTGCAATGAAGTTATGCAGGTACTTAAGTGCTCTGCTGGATCAGGTCTTTGTGAGCTACATTTTAGTCCCACATTTGATGAGATTTTCTGAGTGTGATAAATAAAATAAGATGAAGCTCTATGATGAGAAAAAAAAAAAGAAAGAGATATATGTAAAATATTTTTAATGCTCCTATGGTTCTCGGATGGCATGGCAGAGAGAAAGAGGGAAAGAGAATGCAAAAGCGTAAACTAGGCTTGCGTAAATTACTCTGACATTTAATAACTCTCTACTAAAAATTCCCAAGCAAGGCTACTTCAGATATTTTTAAGGTCATGTATCATTTACTGTCTAGGTCAATTTATGCCTCAGCAAAAATTGCTGCAAACCTTTCTGGACAGCACTTTAAAATTAAAGGTATAACTGTTTTGGCCATATTTTTTTCCTCACCAGTTTCTGCTCTGCGACCACTTCACCTTGGAAAATTAAAGTAACATTCTGTAATAAGTGAAGTCAGTATGATATTTCAAGGCAAGCCAAGGACAGGCTTTATAACTGTACTATCAAAATGCTATTAATAAAAGCAAAAATACACACACGATGCCTGTGTTCCTCTATGGATGGAAAAAAATTATAGTCCAGTAAGTTAACATTTCAGATATTCTCTCAGTTTTTCCTAAGGTCCCAATTACAGCAACAAAACAAATCTCTTCTTGTTAACTTGTATAATCTGTTATCACATATTGCTTCATTTCAGTAAACATTCGAAGGCTTCTTAAGAGAATATATGGATAAGCAGGATTTCTGGGATGAGAAAAGGCAGAAAATATTGTACTTTCATAGCTAAACTTTATAAAGGCGTCTTAGTTTATTTTTGTTTGGGCCCACAGGGCCCAAGATGTATTTATAAATGCATCTTACATTAAGTATCTAAATTCTCTCCTCTGTTTATATAGTTCCCCTCACTGCTGTACCCAATGACTCCAGTTTTCCCCAGGACAATCCATGCTGCAGTAAGTACTATTATCTCCTTTTGACAGATGTGAAGCCAGACATATGAGGTGAGGCAGTGCAGCAGAGAAACCCAAGCTGGCTCTGAAGGGGCAAAGCTGGCTAAAAGATATCAGATTCCCTCAGTCACATCCCTCAGCGCCCCTCTGCAATCCCTGAGCATTGTTGAGCCTCCCTCTGCAGAAATACACGACGAGACATGTAAGTACATACACATTACTTAACTGCTCCTTCCTTAAGAGAAAACATGTTTTAAAGTACCATAAACTTGTAGTGAGTTTTAGAGTTTGTACCCACACCATTTTTTAAAACAAATTAACCAAGGAAAATATGGCTTGGAGAATTTGCCTCCTCACCTGGTCTCAGGTGATCAAAATGCATAGACACATGTTTTCATTAGAGACAAACTATGACCGTGTGTGTGTTTTGCTTCCTTCTTCTTCTGTGGTTAAAAAGAAATTAATTTCAAAATGAAAATGTAGTCTGGGAGCTAGAAAGCCCAAGACAGCTCACTTTGAAAATATCACAGAGCATTTAAAAACATACTAGAAAAAAAGCAGTATTTGTCAAATTAATTTCATTATTTCTAATAACTTCCATCCTCTCATAAATCTTGATATTTTCATTGAAATCACTACTATTGGTTTTCCCTTTTCCCCAGCCCTAACAAGAATGAAAGATGAACTATAACATAAAGTCACTTCCCTTTGTTTGTTATATTGGTGTGATACATCAGGTATTTTGAAAAACTCACTAATGAGACATACTCTGTTCAAGATAAAAATGCTCACTTTAAAGCTCTGTGTTCAAAGGGCTCATTTAAAAATGAGCCTTTTTCAGTCTTATTTTCAATGAATTCATTACACCAGTGGCAAATTCTTAGGAAACTTCTCAGACCTTCCACATGTATTTTATTTCATTTTAGATTTTGTCTCATAAAATGAAGTGAAAAGTTCTCAGGCAGTTTATACTACTGTTAAAAACAGAACTAACTCTATTATTCATTCAATCTCCTCCATTATTTATCCCTCCTGATTTGAAAGTAGGACTCACAACTGCAGCACTAGAAGTTTGCTGCAAGTCCCTGGAACGCAGCCTCACCACAATTAGCCATTGATCCAGCTGCTCGTACCATAACAACGGAATCCAAACTCCCTCCTCCTTGAGGCTACAGCTCCACAGAGAAACCCTCCAACATCACAGGCTTCTAACACTCCATTCCTTAACTTAATAAACAGTATCAGCTCAGAGTTCAGTTCTTAAGCTGCAATGACATATGCACACTTTTATTCATTAGGAAAGTGGGATATTTTTTCCCATTATGAACCTATTTAGCTTATCTATGCATGCAGATTTTTTTTTTTTTGGTAACACAACTTTACACAGACTTAAATTGATGCACCAAGATCTCCCATGCAGAACAAAATACATGTTAAATATGCTTCTATTTTTTCCCCAAAATGCTTTTATTGCATGAGTAAAACCTCACAAGTGTGTGAAAGACCTGTGGCAAATATTCACATTTTATGAATGGGGTTATTGAACAATGAGCTCAGAGAAAGGAAGAAATCAAAGAAGGCACTGCAAAATTTGTAACATCCAGTGAATATGACAAATGTTACTTAATTTTAATTATTGATGACTGTATTTCAGACTATGCTTGTTAACAGAAAGAAATACAAAAGCAGACCACTGTACAGTACCCAGCTGCTAAGAGGTCACTGGGAAGTGGTAGGAGACATCAAGATTTAGTAGCACTTTCTAGTAAGTGTGTCGATTTCAGTGTTTTGCGTTCAGTCAAGATGTATCTACTACTAATGTAAAAAGTTTCTTCTCAGTATCCATTTCAACCCGAAATAAGAAGGTAACTTACACAGTGCCTATTGCATGGAGTCCAGGTAAGCCATTTTTTAATTACTATATTGCAAAGCAGAAATCAAAAATGCCATGCACAGCTTCGCCACACTTTGTGCTGATGTACAGATCTACCCACGTTGGTATGATTACAAGGCAAGTAGCAATGTCCAGACATCTACGATGGATTTTGAAGCCTAATTCTTGACCCACTTTTTCAGTCTTTCTTATATTTTAAAGTCCAATTTATATTTTACAGGTCTGGCATAAACAAGTTCATTACTCAAATGTCACAACTTTCTGTGATTGTTATAAATTTGCCACATATATAATACAGTTTCTTTGTTTAATACATAGTACCTTTTTTTTTCCTTGTTAAAAAGTCCTCTATTGGCTTTAATTACACTCATGAGAATAGAGAACTGAAAAAACATATTGTTCGCCTGAGGCCTCAGGTGAAAAGAAAAGGTTTCATGGCTCAGGGAATCACTCTTTAGTGACTTCAAAACTTCTTACTCCTGATCCAAGACTGAAACCCACTGCTTACATGTTACAAATTAAGTATGATCCCAAAGTACTCCAAATCAATTAAATGAAAACCAGGCAAAAGACAAGTACAGAGTACTTCACTCCTTGACCCTATATGCTCAATAAATATGTTTATACACTTATTTTTAGAGGCTCAGGAAGGAAATATCCACCTTGTGATATAGCATATACATATGTTTGCATTTACATTGCTTAAAATAATGATGTAATATCACAGTCCTTCAGGAACCCCGTGTTAATTTCTTAACTACCAAATCTAGCTTCTGTAAGCCTCTCTTTGCCAGCACCAATTGCCTCACCGGGATGAAATGGTTTATGCCTGCCTGGGTTTCACAGAATCACAGACTCAATTAGACTGGAAAACTCCTCTGAGATCATTGAGTCCAACCTATGACCAAACACCAACATGTCAACTAGATCACGGCACTGAGTGCCACGACCAGTCTTTCCTTAAACATCTACAAGGACTGTGATTCCCTGGGCAGCCTATTCTAACGTCTAATCACTCTTCCTGTGAAGAAATTCCTCCCTATGTCCAACCTAAACCTCCCCTGGTGCAGCTTAAGGCAATTTTCTCTCATCTTGTTGCTGGTTGCCTGGGGGAAGAGACTGACTCTCACCTGGCTACAATCTCCCTTCAGGGAGCTGTAGAGAGTAAGAGGGTCACCTGTGAGCATCCTCTTCTCTAGGCTAAACACCTCCAGCTCCCTCAGCTGCTCCTTGTAAGAATTGTTTCCTAGACCCTTCACCGGTTTCATTGCCCTGCTCTGGACTCCCTCCAGCACCTCCGTGTCTATCCTGAATTGGGGTGTCCAGAACTGGACACAGCAGTCGAGGTGCAGCCTCACCAGTGCCAAGTACACAGGAAAAATCACTTCCCTGGTCCTTCCGGCCATACTCTTCCTGATACAGGCCAGGATGCCATAGGCCTTCTTGGCCACCTGGGCACACTGGTGTCTCATGTTCAGCTGCTGTTGACCACCACCTCCAGGTCCTTTTGCTGGAGCCAATTTCCAGCCATTCATCCCCCATCTTGTATCACTGAATGGGGCTGTTGGGCCAAAGTGTGGAACCCACCACCTGGCCTTGTTGAACCTCCTGCTTTTGGTCTTGGCCCATCGATAGAGTCTCTCTGAGATCCCTCTCAGAGAGCCTTCCTGCCCTCCAGAAGAACAACATTCCCACCCACCTAGGTGTCATCCCCGAACTTGCTAATGGTAGATTCGAGCCACCTCAAGCCAAGGCGATGGCAAAGGTCCACAGGAAGGCATATCCTGCCCGTCTGCCCACGGCTGAGCTTTTCCTTCCCTAAACAGAGGGGCAGAAGGGTTTGATCGCCTCACCGGCGGGGGCAGAGTCAGGCAGGAGGACCCGGACACGCCTCCCGGCCCGTGGGGCGGGGCGGGGCTGCACTTCTCCGCCCTGTTTGATCGCCCGCCCGCCCACGCAGCGCGGAGCCAATGGCCGCTCGAGGCGGTGCGGCGGCGGCCAATCGGCCGGGGTCTCGCGAGCTACCCGGGAAAATGGCGGCGGTGCCGGTGGCGGGATGGATGTGGTGCCGCTGCAGCGGCCGCCATGCCCGGTAGTCGGCGGAGGGGGCTGTGCCTCAGGCCCGGCGCCTTGAGGAAGCGCAGCGGCGGCGAGGAACAGCTCACCCGGCGGCAGGCGGAGCTCCCCGCGGAGGAGGGGGCGGTGGAAGGCGGCCCGGGCCGAGGCCTGCCCGCCGGGGAGGCGGCGTGCTCGCCCCGCGCTGCAGGTACGGCGGAAGCGGCCCCTGGGGGGCCCGGCCCTGTCCGCCACCTCTCGAACCGCGGGGGAGGCGCGGCCGAGCCGTGAGGAGGGGCTGGTGCGGTGTAAATCTCTGGTCACCCCGCTCGCGTGCCCTGGGAAGGGGCTATATGTCAAGAGTACGTTGAGGCAGCGTGCCCTGGGGGCCAGGCAGGCCAATGGTACCAATGGTGTGCATTAAGGAGAGCATTGCCAGCAGGTCAAGGCAGATGTTCCTGCCCCTCTGTTGAGCCCTGGTGCGGCCACATTTGGAATACTGTGACCGGGGCTCCTCAGGAAAAGAGAGACGTGGAGCTCCCGGAACAGGTCCATCTGAGAGGTATGAAGTTGGTCAGTGGTTTGGAGCATGTCTTTTACGAGGACAGGCTGAGGGAGTCGGGCCTGTTTAGCCTCGAGGAGAGAAAAGAGAGGGCACATCATCAATGTGTATATATATCTAAAGGGAGGGTGCAAAGAGTTTGGACCAGGCTCTGCTTAGTGGTGCTGAGCAATAGCACAAGAAACAGGCAGAAACTGATGCACAGGAAATCCCACCTGAACACGAAGAAGAACTTCTTTACTGGGCAGTGACCATGCACTGGAACAGGTTGCCCAGAGAGAGTGTGGAGTTTCCCTCACTGGAGATACTCCAGAACCATCTGGATGCAATCCTGTGGCATGTTATGTGGGATGACCCTGCTTGAGCAGGGAGGTTGGACAAGGTGACCCACTGTAGTCCACCAACCTGACCCATTCTGTGATTCCCACAGCAAATACTGAGAACTAATCGAGGAGAGGATAAAACCTGACCATGCTAGGCACATCAGGGCAAAACATCTTCTAAGATGTTCCTCGCATAGTACGCACATCTTTTAAATTATTTCTGTGGGCTTTCACATGTGCAGCATCATTTCTAAAGGGCAGGGGTGACTAGCTGAGCTTCACATAGGGTGTTAAGTTCACTTACTAATCAAAGGCAGCTGCAAGCAGGTTTTGAATAGCTGTATTCCTGCTTTTAATAGTCCTAGCTGGAAAGGCCCAGGGGAGGAAGTATAGACAAATGTAGGCTATGACACAGAGTAGTTTAGAGGCCCATTAAAACAGTAGTTCAGCTCAGAATCTGGGTGAAAGACACAAAGAAAGCAAGAATACAAAATATTCTTTCATACAGGTATACATAATTTTTCTCTTAATATAAGCTGAAGTCCATATTCTCTCAAGTGTAACTATTGACATCCTAACAATCAGATGCTGAGCATAAAGCTGTCAGGATCATGTAGTGTTCTGTAATCTCTGTGGTGATGTAACTGGCAAAGCCAAGAGTCCTGTTCTGTATTTAATGTCTAGTTATGAACAGTATTCTTGTTGTGAGTAAAGGAATCCTGGTGAGTGTGAACTTGATTTTTATTCTTGATGTTCCTAAAGCATCTTCTTTTGCTTTGACCTGTTCTGTGTTCTAAGTGATTGTTGCCTTTTATTTGTTGGTTTTTAATAAGTATCCTCTTTCTTTTTTACAGAGTCATGTTTACATAAGACACCAAAGAGATCGTTGAGTAGGAAATCCCGAATACCTACTTTCAGCTCTCCTATTAATGACACTGATACACAGCAAGAAATCTTTTGGGATTCTCATTCACCAGTTGCACACAGACTAGGTAATACCAAAATCCAGACTTCAGGACACCTGTTTGAGGCATGCAGTGGGAGTGTAGTAAAAGTTATAAAAGATTTCTTGGAAAAAGATTACTTTCTCTTATAATGGTTGTGTGATTTTGCGTCCATTAAAACCCATAAATTCTTCAATATAGTGCTGAATCAAGATCTTATTTTTACAGGTTTATTTGAATTATTTGAGATGTACTACACTTCATAAACCGAATAGATTTCAAATTTTTAAGAAGTTTGTTTGTTTCCATAGGCAATGGAAAAACCACGCGGTCTACCAGTAGATGCGCAGTAGAAATTTCGGAAATTGTTAATCGTATTGCTCCTCAGGTAATTGTTACTTTCTAAAACAACGCTCTGCATGTGCAGTAATCAAACAGAATAGTGCTTCAATCTTAGCCTCCGTTTTAGTTACAGTAGTTTCATGGTAAGAGTTGGTCATGTAGAAAACTAGTTTATAAAACTGGATTGAATTAAAATAGTAAGCATAGCATTGACTGGTTGCGCTGTGAGTCTCATGCTGTAAAAAAAGGACACAGGAAGAAACTTGCAGCAGCTCCATTTTAGAAGGGTTTACTTTCAGAATACAAGTTACTGTCGTTGGTCTTAGGAATACCGTTGTGTTTATTTATCCTTAATTCCTCATCTGTTAAAAGGTAAGAGTTTCTTCACATACTGGATTTACTTGGCAGTTGTTTTTAAGGATTTTGAACAGTCTTGATTGTCTGCTGATTTACAAGAACAAGACCCAGCTGAGAGATATTTTACAATAATATAAACACAGTAACCTTGCTTCAATACTCTAAATAATTTTCCTCTTTACCCCAATATCACTGCCCTTTCTCTCTTGCCATGAACCTGATGTCCACAGCCCAGAAAGTGGAAACAAAAGTGCTGTTGCATTTTAAGTGCAGGAAGAGAACATGCAATTCCTAAAGTAGATCTGCACTATTTAGCTTGCAAAACCTGCCTGCTTTTTTGACAGGGCTGTTAAAAATATATTTACTGTTTAGCATATTTGTGAGAAATTGTACTAAAAGAATTGGAAAGTCATTGATAAGGGATGCCACTGCCTTCCTTTTAAATAGTTACAGCTCTGCTATAAATGTAATCTGCTGTTTATGTTCTTTTTTTCTTGAACAAAAATAAATTAAAAAAAACCTTAGATTTACAAAGAATAAAAGAACCTATTTAAAACTACCCTAGTAGTTAGTGAAGTTCAAATTACTTCTGCTGGCTTACACACAGTAATTTCCCGCATCCTATTGCTCTGCCCCTCTAAACAATTCATCACTGCAGTACAGTATCTCTTTCATTTCAGAATTCAAATTCAAGCCTGAACTTTGAAGCTCTGAAACAATTTCATTTAGTTTTTAAATGTCACAATTCTGTTTAAAGGCTCTTTTTATAAATGAGTTGTAGTGGAAGAAGTCAGAATTTTTTTTCTGTAAGCATACAGAATGTAATTTATTTTAAGGACTCTAATCTGTTTGTGCAGCTGGCCTCTCAGCCAGCTCCTTAGTAGTATACGGAAGTAAACGAGATAACAACTTGTAACATGAACTTGTGTAAACCTGAAGCAGAATATTAGATTTGCGTGCCAGAGTAAGATTCAGTTATTTTAATTGAAGTTCTCCTGTTTTAAATTGATATAATTAAAGTGATACAACTCTCGGTGGACAATGTTGCAGTAATCTCATTTAACTTGTTTTTGCTCTTATCTGTGGCTTTCAACAGGTTTCATCCAGTTTATTTAATTAAGCAACTTTTAACTCATATAAGATGTGTGTCTAGTCTAATCTTTATCTGAAATCAGATTTCTAAGTGTTATAAATCTAATCATTCAGGATGAAAAAGCAACCTGTAATGAAGGCTCCCTTTTAGGAACATGGATTGGTGAGGATGCTATTCCCTGTACACCTGTGGTAGTAAAAGGGCGAGCTAGGACAAAATTAAGTTGTACAAGGTAAGTTACAGTTTTTTCTTGCTCACCATTGCTGGGCTTTCATGAAAAAGGCTATGTGGTCTTCTATGTATCGTGAACGGTGTAATTGTATATTAGCATATAGAATGCTTTTAACTCTGGGCTTGTTATGTCTTCTTAATGGGGTTGCATGTTGACTGTATATTGAAAGCAGTGGGATTTAGTCATACCTTTGTAGTTGTTAAACTAGAGAATGAACAGCTCATAGGGTCATGTAATTGAACTTGCCTAAACTTTCTCAGTAGCTCTGACTTTATTTTCTGTATTTTCTTTTTAATCCAGAGATCTTAAAATAAAAAATCCCGAAGAGGAACTCATGAAATTGGCTAAGGAGTTTGATAAAAATCTAGTAGAGTTAGATGCTGTTCAGGAACAAGAGAAGCTTGGTCACAACTTCATCCAGACCACCTCAGAGCCTTCAAGTACTTCTAAAGATGAAATAAATATGAAGAACCAGAATCTTGGTGAAGGTTCTGAAACAGATACTGCTGTGTCCCTGAAACCAATTGGACAGAGCACTGGCATCCCTGTGGCAGAGCCCTGTCAGTCCAGCAGTCAAAAGTCTGTAGACCTTGAGGCTGAAGTAGCCCTTCATGCTCTTTTTGACTGCTCTACCCAGAAGTGCAGTGGACAGTTGAGCCAAGGGCTGTCAGATATTTCTTTAAATAATAGTTTTCATAAAATTAAAAGTACCTTGGAAGAGGAGAACCTTCCTGAGAAAACTGAAGACACACAGTGTGGTAATTCAGAGGCATATCAAAAAGATACTCTGTTTTCAGTAGGAAGCGTGGACCAGACTCTACCAAAACCTGATACTGACATCCTGACAAAAAAAAATCCTCCCTATTTGAAGAAACAATTGGTGGCCTCCCCTAAGCTTGCTGGAGTAGTTAGTGATGACTTTGATGACTGGGATACAGATCTTTTGGCAGATGATTCTTTTGTGATGCAAATAACCCAAAATCCTGAATTGATAAGTACTGAAGAACCACCACAAATTCCTGCAAATCCATTTGTGCATGATTTCAGTGATGCTAGCAGAACAAAGCAAAGAATTACTGGCAGTTCAGTAACTCATCTGGGGACTGTAAACAAATCTAACAGTTTGCAATATTCACCTATGAAACATTCTAGTAAAAACTCACAAAATGTTGTAAAACCCCTGTCTTTACAAAAGCCATGTAAGACAGAAAAATCAAAGACAGAGACTAAGGCCTTGCATGGCAAATGTGACATTAAGCCAGATAAAATAAATTCTGTTTGGAAAAGTGCCCAAAACAGTGATTTGAACTATATTCCTGTTTCAACACAATCTGAAGTGAAGAATGGAAATGAATCTACTAATCCTAAAAGTGATGCTCTTCCTCTTATTCCTTCAACATCTAATCCTCATAGACAACCAGCAGGAAAACCTGGGAATAACACTCGTACAATTTCCTGTCAGTCATCCAGTGTTTCTACCAATACGAAACCTAATGATCTAACCAAAGGGGTTAATCAAGCTAATACAGGTCACTCAAATGAAGTTGAAATACCAAAGAAATGTCCTCTGTCATTTGATGACTGGAATGAACCAAAGTTCTCTGATGAGATATTAGGTATGTTTTGTGGATCCGATACTCTATGGGATGCAAACTATGAGGATGATGAATTGTTATATCAGGTGTGTGATGATATAGAAAAGCAGACTCAGAGCCAGGATGTTAAAAAAGACAATGAAAAAACTAAAACTATACAAGGAACCAGTAGTAATTCCAGATCAAAGGCTGATAACAGCTTCCCAGCATCTAAACAACAACTACCTGATCTCCTCTTGGCACAAAAAACAAATGCAATACAGGAGGCTCTCTCACTAAATGATTCCTGTAGGAATTCATCAAAAGTGGTGCATGGGCTGGCCACAACAGGTCATGCAGTGAACATCTCAAATCCTCAGACTGTGATCTCAAGTCCTTCTGTGGAGTGTAAATACACACGGCCTAAAAACTGTCGTCAGGATTCTGAAGATACTGCAAAGACTGTTTCAGGGAAATGGTACAGGTCAAATTATATGCCAGCAGGAGAGACAGGTTCTGAAGTAAGTCCTGTTAATGCAGTAAATATTTTTAGTAGCAAAGCACTCGACACCTCACATTCCTTGTATAATGCAGGAAAGATTCCAAATAGCAGCTCTGGTAACAAAACTTCACTTGTGCCTTCAAAGTTTAAGTTCCGAAAGATTAACAGTTCTCAGGGTGGTCTTTGTGTAGGGTCTGAAAATCCAGGGAATCATTCTGGCATTGGAATTACTCTGCAGGGTTTGGAAGGAAGCAAGAATCAGGTGAATATGACTTTGCACAGCAAGCTTGACAATAAGAAATCACCTTTCAAGAGGCACCTTTCAGAGTCTTTTGCACAGACTACATCAGGTATTTGTCTTTATTGTATCCCTTTTAAGACTTTTACTGTTTGTTTCCTTACTGTAGTCAGAGTGTCAGAGAAATTTTTTATTGCCACTTACAATAGGCTTCAGTATTCATCCATTCAGTTAAGGTGTTAGCAAATGTTCTAAGGAGAATCTAGAGGTTATTTTCTCAAAAATGAAATTGTCCTGATGCATATCTTGAATTCCTGTATTTAAGGACACCTGTTTCCATTCCACTTCTCTAAATACTTCACACCTTCTCTCCATAGACATTCAGATTCCCTAGGATTACTGATAGGATAGGATAGGCTGATGCAGCACTCAGCATACTGTTTCCTTAAACTGTTACTTAAAAATACTGTGATTTTGATGCATAGTTAATGATGGGACAGGGAAAGAAGACACCAGGTGATATGGAATGCCAGTTTATTTATATTACTGTACACCTGGAATTTGGAACCTCAAATCACTTGATGCTTTATAGAGCTCGGCCTCTATTGTTGTTTGCTCTGTAGCTGAAATTGCCAGTGAAATATTCTTGTGTTATCAGTCTAAACACTAAGATGCCCTTTCATCCGTAGGAGAGGTCATGTCACTTCTTTATTGCCAAGCAATTGTCAGTAATATTCCATGTTCAGTGTTACTTACTGGGGAAGTGTAGAACCAGTCAAGTGCCAGTCAGTCTTATTTTTACTTGATCTCACAGCTTGGCAAAGTTTTAATCAATATTCATTCTGATAAAACATGCCTTTAAGAGTGTCCTATATCAACCTCCATTTTCAAGAAGCACTGTTGCAAAAGCAACAAAACTATTAATTATTGAAGAATGAGTCTTTTATCTATGTTTCTTCCCCAGAAGAGAAGCATATAAATGGAAAGTAGCAATTTTGGATTATAAGGGGGAAGGAAGGGGAGACATAACTAGTTATTCTATGGAATATTTTAGAGAGTAAAGGAATGAAAAAAAATAGCATAGATTTTCTTTACAGATAAACAACAAGTTCATCTTAAATTTTGAGGGAAAGGACATTAACCAAAAAATGGATGTTAAGTGATCCTTTCAAAAATTGCTATTTAATTTTTCATGGACACCTTTTTGTGAGAAGCAAATGTACCCTTTCTTTCATTTATGCAGTTTGAATACTTATTAAAAATACATTAATTGGAAATTGGTGTATAAAAATGGTAAAATTATTGATATGTGCAGGGAGTGTTCGTGTTGGTTCCAGTGAGGTCAGGATTTTATAGTCTGGGAATTTATAGTTCTGTAACACACCATATAAAATGCTACACTTAGCTATCATGTTCTTGTCTCCTTTGCCAATTTTTATTGCTACTTTTGACCTTTTTTCAACCTATCTTGTTTTATTTGTGCAACACCTGTACTGTATCTGACCCCTGTGTCTATTCCATCTCCATGTCCATATCCCTGCCTAACTCACTAAATTGTAGAGCCCTTTTCACTCTGATAGCCTTAATTTTCTTAACCCGTCACCATCTCCTATGACTCCTGATGTCATAAGGTTCACTTGAAGGGCAGCCAAGTAAAATTTCCTTCAAGCAAATGTGTGCATCCCAGTATTGTCATTGGGAAGCAGTAATCAGTAGCACTACAAAGGTCATGCATCTTACCCCCTTCCTGCCTTGGGGACAGGATAGATGAGCATTTTTAACTTGGGTGCCTGGTACGTCAGAATAGTGTGCTCCTGCCATAGATATTCAAACAAAGGAAATGGCTAAGTTAAAATACATACTGAACAAACATAAAGCTCCTAATACATGTTTTTTATTTACAGTGTCTGTGGTAGAACAAAAAAATAGAAAATGTTCTCAAGAAGAGATTGAAAGAAAAAAACAAGAAGCTCTTGCACGAAGAAAATCCAGAACACAGACATTCTTCAAAGATGCTTGAACTTGGAGTTTGTTTTGTCTGTGGAGTAAGCTTTTGTTAGGGAAATACTGTAATGCTAGAAGACACTTTTTAAACTCTGTTCACAGCTATTGATGGCAAGCTTTTTCTGTTTTCCAGTTTAAAAAGATGAGGACCTGAACCATAACTAATACTCTGGAGGTACTTAGTTTTAATTAAAAGCTATCAGTTATAAATGTGTAGTCCCAAACTACCTTCAGCTGGATGAAGATTCTGTTGAGTTCACATGTTGAAATGATACGGCCTGGAAATCATGAAAGTATTGCTATACACGCATAATGAATGTGTCAAAAACAGGCTGGATTTGTTTTGGCTGTATTTTTGCAAGTATTCTAATCTGTAAGAAGACTCTCAAGTACACAGAGACTCTCAGGTAGAAGAAAGTTTTAAAATTTTGGGTTAAATAAAATACAATCTAGGAAACATACAACATTGGAAAACTAATGAAAATGAACAGGCTTTGGAAAGTGTGCTCAGTTTGTCTCTGTTACCTGTGGTAAGAATTGTACATAGAGAAGGAAGAATTTAATATAAAACTTTCATTAGGCAAAAAAGTGTCTTGCAAAGGACATGTTGTATTTTCTTTAATTCCTTTCAGGAAGAATTGGAAATACCCCCAAGGAAATTGGACCACCTTTTTTCTAAATGCACATCAGCAAACTAATTAAAAAAGGTAGCCTATGCTATTTTCCCAAACCATGAGCAATATGTAATACACCAGGTAAAATCTCAAGAACTATGCATCTGTTTAGCCATATGGGTTGTACATGTATTCGAACTAAAGGCTGTTAAAATATAAAAATTCAATGTCATGTCAGCTTAACAGGGGCTGATAGAATTTTTGATCTTATAGATGGGTGTAGAGCTCAGACTGCAAAAACTGCCTCTGGGTAAGCTGCAAGATATTTTTCAACTGAGAAATGCTTATATGTAAACATGTGACACTATGAAAAGTGACTGTAATTTTTCTTTGTAAATAAATAACTTGGAAATGTTCCTCAAAAGGTTGGAGGAAGCTTTTGGTTTCCGTAGTATGCCATTTTTGTAACTCTTAAAAATGTAAGTATTGTATATTTGTAAGTCATCATTAAACTTCTTTTTTCACTTTTTTTCTAGTCTGTTTTTGAAAATACTATATTACAGAAACTGGTAAAAGGGAGTGAAACAGGAATTCCATATAGACTTTACCAGAAGTCCTCACTTGGTAATTTCCCTAATTACTCAATGCCTCAATTTTCTACCCCTAGTGGTGACGAAGTGCTTCCTTTGATCCATTTAAACTAACAGTCCTTGATGGATGAACTGGTTCAACACACAGCCATCAGCAGTGCAGTCTTGAAATATTTAACTATACTGGGGTCTTTTTGCTTATATTAACCACTGTGGTTTGTGTCAGCTGATTAAGGACTCAGAGCCCCAACACCACCAAAAACCATGCAGGTACCCAGTAAGCGTTATGGTCTGTGGCTGCAGCTCCCTGCCCTGCTACTGTTGTGCAATATATGATGAGTTGGATTAGTTTACTGATCTGAATGAAAATTACCCCAGAAAAATATTTTCAGCTTTTCAAAGAAGTTCATCATAATAATACCCTTGACAGATAACATACCATGAAATAGCAAGATTTTGTTGTATTGTCAAGCCTCTGCTGGCAGTTTTCAGTTTAAAAGACAGAAGATTTGCATGTCCACATGACAAATAAGTGTAAACCCCAAAGACCGGCTATTGGAAAAATTTGATTTATCCAGAGAATATAATTTGCTCTGTGTCTCTGAGGTATGCTTACCTCAGAGTAGTAGTCTTAGTTTAGATTCTCATAGAACACCACAATCAGGTAACTTGCCAGATGCACTATTAGCCAAGAAAAAGGCAATGAGAAAAGGCCACTATTATCAGTATTAAATATGAGAGTTATAAAACTGGCTTTTAAGGTACTGATGTACAAGAAGGTTCAATATTACTGAGAAAGACCAAAGCGAGGCTTTTGCTAGAACAGTGTTCAGCTTAGCAATCCTTCCCTCCCCGGTATGTTTCCCTAGATACAATTCTGTAAAGAAACCAGGGTAACTTTTGTTTCCAGGGATAATTTTGTTAATTATGATTTTAGAAGATGAAAGGAAGGAACTATTGTAGGTGTTGAGTAGTTTTTTTAGGAAGGTTTCATTCTCTGATGTGAAAGGACTTAACTTTTAATCAGGTTTGAAATTGGGATAAATAGTAGATAAGTAATACAGGCTAACCACGTTATAGCTCCCCAAGCTCAGCATGGGAATGATACACCCTGAATGGTGTTGCTATGTGTCCTTGAGCACACTCAGAAAGCTGAAAACCAGCTAACTGCTGATTTTCTCACCATCCACAATAGAAAAGCCCCAGAGCTGCCCACCTAAAATGCCACCACTGCTCTGTCCTTGAATATACAGGCCAGAATATACTGGCTCACCCTTGATGATGAGATTCAGTGCTGTAAAATAAGAGCTCATTGTATGACAAGAGGAATGCTCATGAGAGGTGTGGAAAGAACCCTTTGCAAACTTTCTAGTGGGATGAAGACACAAACTCCATTTTAACCAATTACTGTCACTTCTTACTCACTCAAGTGCTTCCTATGTGCTGCATAATCATATTTAAAGAATTTGCTGATCGGTGTGACACATACCAATTTTGACAGTGAGGCAAATGCAATCCATTGCCCTCTGCTATTAAACTAATCATGACAGAAGGACTTTGTTATTTATTTTACTTTTCATAAGTACCAATTTTTAGCATTTATTAGACTTCAAAAGCCTGTAATTTGGTTTTTATTAAACATTACTTTCCAAACAGAGTTCACAACATCTTAGGAGCATGGTTTTCTTACTTGATGGTGAGACAAACTGCCAAGGTTTCTTGGTCATGGCCTGACTATCCCCAAATGCCCTACCATACCATTTCGCAGTTAACAAACTGAATAGAATTACTTCTTTTTGTCACTTGACTTGCTCCCTCTCCTCACCACTGAGAAAGAAAGTTGAGCAGCAGCCTCATCACCCCACAGATTTTACAGGTTGTGCTCAGCATCCTTTGTGCTTCTTGGTGGGTTCTTGGTGGCCCACTAGTATGCCTCAATCATGGAGTCTTTTGACTGCTTGTGGTAGACAACAGATCTTCATTAAGAAAGTATCTACATAATTTTAATTAATTAATGCATATGTACGCTTAAGAAGTTTAGTATTTCAATAGCTGACATTTCACTATGAAGCCACATCTTCCTCCAGGCAAAAAAGACCTATACAAATAGTAACAACAATCTTGTGTACATTCTAAATTAAATTATGACTGTCAGGTTTCATTATAAATTAATTTATGACTGTTTGCTTAAGCACTCACCTCCTTTTCATTCAGAGCATACCAATTTTTTATGTCAGTAGAGCAATCAGTAAGCTTAAGTGGAAATGTAAATGGCATTCCTGTACATCCCCATACCCAAGTATAATTTTTATTCCACAGATATTGACGGATTTCACAATGAGTGATGTTGCTTGCTAAAATCCAAGTATTATCTTTCTCAAGCAAAACCTGTAGTGGATTTGTTTGTTTCTTTTAGGAAAGGCAGATATAATCACGTAGAGGATCCGTTCATCATTATTCTCCATACCTGTATCTAAAATTCTATACAGACATACATTCACACCCTTCCTCTTCATTCTGGTGAGGGATCACATTTAAAGCATTTGAGAAATTGAGTAATACTGGGGTTTTATTGTGTTAGTTGTATCAGATTTTCAGAGAGGCCATCATCCAGCAGCCCTTCAAATTTTGGCCTAAAAGGCACAATTAATCTTGGGGCTGCAGTACAGGAATAGCAATGGAATCTTATACTGTGTGTACCACTTATTACATCTAGACCTTTGTACCGAGAGGAATAACACAGATGAATTCATTGATTTTATCTTCTTAAGCCTAAAAAGAGCTACAATTTTTCAGGAAAGAATAGCTGGAAGCAACAGATAGTGACCTAAATAGTAGAATTCCTAAGATAAAATAGAAGAAAATGAACACAAATGCTTCATTGTTTGAGAGCTGTATTGTCTGCAACACACTCCAGTGAATCCAGTGTTTGTGGAAGAGGCCAAGGCAGATATAATCTGTGGAGCTAAAAATGACAGCCTGAGTAAGTAGCCATCGGAGATGAAACTGGGAAGACTGGCAATTGTGCTGTAAATCATAACTGCAGTATTTGTTCACAGCTCTGGTTTCTACATGTACTGGTGGTTTTGTCAGAAGAGTCAGAAAAGTCCTGCCTCATAAAACACTTAAGGATATCTAATGCACTGTTCTTATTGAGCTAAATATAAATTTCACTGACAGTGTCTGGTATAATGCCATTACAGAGCTGGCAAACCATTAAGGGCCTGGCCCTGCTCTTGCAGCGATTTCCTTAAAGCAGTGGAGGTAATGGGGTGACTCAGGTGAATAAGGAATCAAGCCCGTGCGTTTGATTATTGCAAGTAGTTCTTGTCTTTAGCACATATGTCTAGTAAAACAGCCTAGCATTTATCAAAAATATTATTGATTATGCACATTTTCAAAGTTTTTTGGGGAAAAGGTTGCATTTACACATACCTTCTAAAGACCACAGTTAACAGCCTTCACCTTAAACGATGTGGTTAACAGATGTGAGGACTAAAGGATTTATAAATTTCCTTTTTAATGAAGGTTGTCTGCTCTTTGCAGCTTGTACTCACTAAAGGAAAAACTTGATTTAAGTTTTAACCCTGGGAAATTAGGATCTGGATAGACATGGGAAAGAAGCTTTGCATGTACTGCCACATTCTCCATGAACAGAAGAGATCCAAATAAAATATCATATTCTAACTGATCATGGCAAATTAGGTTTGGGGTATTGTTCCTTTTTTTGGCGGAGCACCGGGGGATTTCTTACGTGCCTAAAACTAAGCGTACGTCGGACATGTTTTGCAGAATTGTGGCTCTAGGGCCAAGTGTTAAAGAATATTTAAGCACCTTAGGAAGTTAATCATGGGGAGTCACATTGGTGGTTCAGAGTAGTATGATAAAGTGCTCAGTGAACTGTTGGTTTTGAATATCTCATTAGATACTCCACATTTGGGTGTTAGAGGCCTGCAGAAAGCTGAACTGTGGCAGCAAAAATAAATGGACACAATGAGGGATAGAAAAATGTGTTCTCCCAAGGCTTGAATAAGAGTTCGGAAACAGTAAACGAAGTGGTAACACTTCTGTCGTGGTTTCACCCCAGGCAGCAGCCAGGCCCCAGGCAGCCGCTCACTCACTGCCCCACCAGCAGGGTTGGGGAGGGAATCAGAAAGGTAAAAGCTGGAAAACTCATGGGTTGAGATAAAGAGAGTTTAATTGGGAAAGCAAAGCAAAACAAGGAATTAATTCACAACTTCCCATGGGCAGGCAGGTGTTCAGCCATGTCCAGGAGAGCAGGCCCCCGTCATGTCTAACAGTTACTTGTGAAGACAAATGTCATCACTCCAAATGCCCCACCACTTCCTCCTCCTTCCCCCCACTTTATATACTGAGCACGATGTCATATTGTCTAGAATATCCATTTGGTCAGTTTGGGTCACCTGTCCTGGCTGTGTCTCCTCACAACCTCTCATGCACCCCCGACTTCCTTGCCAGCAAGGCAGTACAAGAAGCAGAAAAGCCCTTGGCTCTGTGTAAGCTGTGCTCAGCATAAACAAAAACATCTCTATATTATCAGCCCTGTGTTCAGCACAAATCCAGAACACAGCCTCACACCAGCCACTGGGAAGAAAGTTAACTACCCCAGCCAAAACCAGCACAACTTCCTTCACCAATAATGACTTGCAAAGGATCATTTTTAGAAAAAGTCCTCTCTCATGTTCTACAGCAAAATCCTGAAATATGCTTAGAAATTCACAAATTTGAATTCCTGACTTCTTGGTTTCTTCGTATAGGCTATACTGTACCTGGATAGGGACAGATGTTTTCATAAACTCTAATGCTGTAAATGAAG
The DNA here is from genome assembly GCA_013397115.1 of Edolisoma coerulescens. Lineage (NCBI taxonomy): Eukaryota > Metazoa > Chordata > Aves > Passeriformes > Campephagidae > Edolisoma > Edolisoma coerulescens. The sequence goes on from VWZW01006512.1 coordinate 166,173, forward strand.
ACTACATTAACCGCAATAGCTATTTCTTTATTGATCTTGAATAGGTGTTAGCAATTAATAGATGACCCTGGATTTTACTGTTTTCCATCTTGCTGAAATTGCAGCATGCTGACTTGAACATGTGACTTCAATGTACACCACTTATCAGAAGTGACAGTCAAACCAACAAAGAAGTCAATTTCCAGCATACAATGTCAAAAGATTTCAAGATTTTCTCCTTTTTGGCAATGCCAGATTACCAGTAAGAAAGGAGAAGAAAACTGTGTCTGTTTATGGGCTGGGAGTGAAGTCTCACAGACATATTTTCTGGACAATTTTCTCTCTAGGCTGATAGATGCTCTTCACAGAAGCCTGCTATCCATATCTCACATGGACTTTTTTGAAACTCCTCAGGGCTCTTTTCTTCTCCTTCCCTTTTGTAACTGTAATGCCACAATGTCTGATGTGATGTGCTGTGTAGTTCTAACTAGGAATCTTGTCCTATTAAGTCTTCCACAACAACCAGAGCCCTGCTCCTTTGTGGGAGGCTGGAGCAATCTACTATTTCAAATTTACATTTATTTTTAGTTAGATATGTGCCTCAGATATTTTCTAGTTCATAAGTCATCCACTCCTGACATTTCAGGATCCCAAGTTTGATGTGCTAAAACTGTACAATCTGTAATATCTGGACTGCTTCTATAGGATGTGTGTGGAGTCAGAACAAGTTCATATATGCTAACAGAAATCTGCAAACCTGAAGTTTTTTAAAGGCTCCACATCACGGATTAAAAATTTGTAGAGATCAAAACAAACTTTGAGTACATTCCACCAGAGTGTCAAATCTTGATAATGTAACACATTAAAAAGTGTCTGACCAAATGGCAGTTCTGTAATAGATAATCAGAGAGATAGGAAGAAAACTTGGAGGATAGCCTGTGGAAAGACTTATGGAGGTGAATGGAAAGAAATTTGATGATGGTTTAAGATAATGTCAATCGGTATAGTCCAGGTAAAGACAGACCCTTTTTTCATTTCCTTGAAAAGGCTGAGGTACCAACAAATCTACATAAAACATCTGTTAGGTATAAAACTGTCAAACAAGTATACATTTGGGAAATGAAAATATTCAGACATTCATGAAAGGGAGAGAGAGATTCTTGGAAGACATATATTTGTCATCTCAGCAATTTGCCTGTGTTCCAGAAAAAACACAAGTAGTTTTGTGAGCACTGAAAGCAATCAAGCCTGATTTCTTACAGACTAATTAATGGAGTTTCTAAAAGGTGTAAGTTCAAATTGAACCTTTCTTGGTTGGGTCCCATATCATGAGGATCCACCATGAATTCTCTAGCAAGAATGATTGCCTACCTGAGTTCTTCGGTGGACAGAAGGATTTTTTGAGACTTTCTCCTCCATCATCTCACTCAGTTTCATCAAACTTCTGAAAAACACTATTACTTTTTAGACTCTCTTAAGAGCTGACTTTTTTCTCACCCAGTCTACTCAGTGAAATTTCTCCATCCTTTTCATTTCATGGTAGCGTTGTGCCCGTGATGGCCTGACCACATATGAGAAATGGTTGCTTCTACCCTTCAAACCTTCCAATTTGTTCACAGGAAGTCTTCAATTAATTAATGATTAATTTGGTGCTAGAAATGAGAGAAAATGGGAGAGGGCCTGGGACTTTCATTCCTTTCATTCTCACTCTGAGAAGTCCTGTGTGTGACCGTTTTCTCCATGTTGTTGTCAGTCAGCTGCCATACTGCTGATAGAAGCCAGGATGCTTGGTAGTAACAGCTGAAAGCACCAGTCCTGCCCTGTTTTATATATGTATACATATTTTAATTAATTTTCTGTACAAGAATATTTATCAGCTAAAATCAAGAAGTAAATCTATTTTAAAATAGAAGTAGCTTCAATATTTACTGCAACTTAATGACAACTTTGGACAAGAATTTAATTACACCAAGCCAGCTCATCATATACATTGTAGGGAAGTACCATGGGGCTTATTTTAAGGTGTATGTTTTAAACTGCTCCTCACTATGAACTTAAATCAAAAATATTTCCACTGATGGAGCACATTCTTCAAAACTGATTACAAAAGTAGCCACAGTATTAATGGAGACTTACTATAATTTTATTTTTTATGGTATGAAAGATTTGCAAGAACAGTCTTGGGAAGTTTTTCTGTAATTTAGTATCTTTAAAACTAAAAAATTCTACAGAAATATTTTTCGAGGGGACCTATTTTTCCCTCTTAGTGTTACCTAGAAATACATCTTTTGTAGGCCAGTTTTGTACCCCTTGCAATTCACACACGACATCCAGAAAACACACTGAAATGCCATTTTGTGCTTTGCAGAACCAGCTTCCCTCAAGAAGTGGACAACTGATAAGGATTCACAAGACCAAGCTTTTCCTTCCTCCTACTCACTGCTGGCTTTGTGCAGGCTGATCTCAGAGAGGTTTACAAAGGCCAGTAATGGTTTCCTTGTTCAGTGCTACCTTGTTTTTTTGCTGGTACCACTCATGGTGTTACGGGGAGAGGAATGTGTTCGGAAATGTCTGTATTTCAGGGCCTTGTGAAAATGCCACCCAACCTTTGCAACCTTAGCAGCATAGCTGCATCCCACCACAGGGACATATGAATTACCTGTGTGAATACACAGAAAGTAGCTAGGCAGACAACTAAATTCTCATTTACACTGACCTTATTTTTCTGCAAAGAGTAAGAACTGCTGTTCCATGTCAGTACCCTAGGCCTTGCCTACCTTAGGCTGCTGTTTGACTGTTTAGCAAACTTAATTCAACAAAATGGTTGATGCCATTCCCTGACTGAACAATTTCTAGAAGAAAAAGTAGGTAAGTTAGCACAACACCCTGAGGTGGATGAGGAGCTAGGTATGTTCTGGGATGTATTTGCTTAAAAACAGAGACACAAATGAAATGGGCTATGCCAAAACACAAAGGGATTTTTTTACCACCTAATTATCCTGTGTGGCAAAGTTTTATTGGACATTATATGTACGATGTCATTTAGGTAAAAATAGCTATTTTTCATATTGCTGGGGCACCATTCTACTGTAAGGTTATGCCAGACATATGCTCAAGGATGCTTCTACTTTATAGACAGCCAGGCTATCTCCTAACTGCTCCAAAGTCATCTAAAGCAAGATTTACACCCACACAGGGCTGTTAACAGCTCCACAGGAACTCTAACTAGCCATGAGTAAATAAGGTCCATAACCAAAAATGCTGAGCAGCACCTCAGCTGGTGTAAATTGTCACAGCTCCTCTGTGGAGATGGGGACACTTTACACAACTGGAAAGATTTGTACACAGAAAGTGTACCTCTGATACATAAAATGTCCTTGTACAATGAGAACATGCAAACTTTCTTTTGAGTTCAGGGGTAAACTTGTGGTTTCTTATTCCAACCCCACAGGTGTGCTTCATCTTTTACTGGCCAAGATAGGTGTTTGCAATGGTCCACTTGGTAAAAGAGATGCCTTTTAAAGTTCATTTCTAAGGCGCATTCTGAATGCCTGGATAACTCACACAGCACTGGGTAACCCACACAGATTTTCAGTATTCCTAAGTAAACACAGTACTGCAGTAAATGCAGTACTGCATGGCCGTCCAGTGCTGTGCTGTGCCAAAGGGGTCGTGAGGCTTGATTAGCCCTGACTGGCTCACAGGCCAGGAATCTGCAGTAATTACCTTCACAGAATCACTGAATATTCTGAGTTTGAAGAGACCCACAAGGATAATCGAGTCCCACTCTTAAATGAATGGCCCATACAGGGATCAAACCCACGACCGTGGCATTATTAACACCGTGGTCTGACCAACTGAGCTAATCCTAGGCACTTGAACTGAATCATGTAAATATATTCAAATCAATTTTGTGATGGAGAGGGCAGGACTAAGCCTGGCTGCCAAGGGACAGCCAGCTTGTCCTGCTGTTAGCACACAGACAGGTGTGGGAGAGGAGAAGACAAGATTTTGTGCCACATGGCCACAGTGAAGAGATGGTGGTCACCTGCAGATTTTCTAGACTGCGGAGAAGCATTGAACTCTGAGTCAGAGGTCAAAGCTGGTTCAGAACTGCAGTGTTCCCAAAGGAAAACCTTTCCTATTGCACTCTGTAAAGAAAAATGGTTCAGGATAATATATAGATTGCACTACAAGGAAGGTGGAACACGGAGGTCATGCAGTAGCTCAGAGCATTTAATTTAATCTGATTTCCTGTACTGGAGAAGTTTTAATTACCATAAAGGTTGTGGCACGTGGATCTGAAGATTGAATTCCAGATTCTTCCATTCATTTTTCTGTAACTCACCACTCAAAACCTTCAGCTCTAGACCTTGTCCAAACTGTATCATGGTCCTGACACAAAAAGAGAGTCATTTGCAGAACACGGAATATATTGGTCTGAAGTTCATAATATCAAGGGCAGCCCTGTATAAACTGGAAAATTATTCACTTGTCTGCAGCACATCTGGACTCTCGAGTCAAGGCCTCTAGATCATGACACTAAAGAATTAAATGTTTTGCATCATACTGTGCAGCATCATACTCTTCCTGTATCAGAGGGAATATTTCTGATATCTCACTTAATGGTCCACACACTGCAATATTTTGTTATTTCTGTCATAGGGAGTTCAGTTGTCGCACTCCTCCAGCACTCCTTTTGGTTGCTGGGGAAAACTTTGCAGAATAAAATAAAAACCTATGCAAAAAAACACCCTGCTCTGTAAAACTGAGATAACCTCATTCTAGCTCCTACATAGCCTTAGTCGTAAAAACTCACCCAGTAAAAATTCTGGGTAGCAATACTTTCCAAGTCACAACTAGTAATTGGATGTACCAAGAACTCCTGTCCCAGCTTTTAATGGAAAACTTTCAAAACAGTAGCCAGTGTGTTTCAATGCAAGGTAAGAGCAGTTGTAAAACTTGCAGCTTTCAGCTTTGCTCTAGGCTTCAAGGTAGTCACCTTTTTTTTTTTTTTTTGGCTACATGAGAAATGCAATTATTTCATTTCACAGTATAGTGACTATTCTGCATTCTTAACAGTGATGTATTGTAGCACACTGAGGCTCATTCATGCATTTCAAACATGAGTACCAATCTGTGCTCTCTACCATCTCCAGGTAACGTGGGGAACATGGACTGACTTCACTGGGGCTGTGCCTGGGCGTGAGAAGAGATTGCAGTAATGGGCCTCTGGCCAGTATCACAGTTTTTGTCTTCCAGTGCATAAAAGCCTCTGTTTGAGTGAAAGGCACAGTTCAAAGCTGAGAGATGAGTTTTAATGAAAGATTTCAGGAAGCAAAAGGAAAAATTTCTCCGGGATGACAACAAAAAAATGCTTCCTTGTCTATGGAGCAACACAGCAGAAAGCACAGACAGGAAAAAGGGGACAGAGGAAACCTGTAAAAGAGAAGAACGGTAGAAGCAGCCAGCTAAACTGAGTGGAAGATAAATGGCAGCAGAACCTCAAGCAAGAGATTTCACAGTTTTTTAATGGCTGGCATTTCTTATAGCAGGCAGTAGAAATCAAGGAAGGTGCTGGTTGGTGGAGACAAGGCAGTATCGGCAAGCAGTATTTTAGATGGCAGGAAAGGAAGTGGGGAGATCTTGCTGCCATCATCCATCAAGAACAGAGAGGATCATAACATTTTTAGCTTGTGTTGATGAAAAAAATCATGATCGCCACCATGACAGAGAAGACAATCAATGGCAGAAAAGGCAGCAAGATAAGAGAAAAGATGGTGTGGGAGACAACTCAGGAAACAGCAAGTGTAACAGGACTGATAGAGGAGATGAGGATTTGAAAATCAGGAAGAAGTGGTAAATAACTGACCTTAGGAAGTGAAGCCATTATGTAAGTGACAGCAGGACGTACAGAAACAAATGACTGTGAAAGTGCAGATGCGCAGAGGAGGATAACGGTCGTAGAAGGCAAGTGCATCAAGGATTCTGACATGTCTCTGTGAGACAATGGGGAGAGCAAAGTGGCAAAGGGAGACACAAAAAAATAAAGGAGCTGTCAGTGAAGGTGCATATCCAAAGCAAATTGGAAATGAGAGCAAATTACAGAAGCCAAGTGTTGGGAGGGAAGGATGAGTAAAGAAAAGGACAAAGATTGCCTTCAGATGAAGCCAAGTACAGGAGCTGGAGAAGTATAGCTTCTCTTATGAGAGACTGAGAAGCTTCTTAGTAATGGCAAGAAACAACAGCTTCTGAGGAAGTGGAGGCAGACATGAGGAAATCAGTGGGTTGTTAGAAAGATAGACTGATTTAAAGGAATTTCATTTTTTCAAGAGCAAGAGCATCCTTGAAGGTAGAGTCCCTAGGAAAACAGAGCAGTTAAAAATACACAAGAATTGAAGAATCAAGAGATAACAGAAGACAGAGAACTTGCACTGGGCCTGGAGAGATATTATATCAAGTATAAAGAGAAGGAAGGGAACTGGGATTTGTGGAAGACAATGCAAGAGGGAGCTGGAGGTCTTATCTTATTCACTTTCTTCTTTAAAAAAAGAATTACTGGCAGAGGGAAGGCAAAGGTTATCGGAAAACCACATTTTATTAGTTATGAGCAAACACAGAGGATTTGAAGCTCCCAGCCCAGTCTGAACATCTGTATGAGAGGCAGTTCGGTCTCTGGAAGAAGTCCTGACCCTACTAAAGTCAATGACAAAACTCCTGTTGCCTTCAACAGAGCCAAATTTTCACCCTGTGTCTGTGGCCATTCCATTGAGAATTCCAACATGAATGCCAGTTAGTGCCAGTTTCAAAGGTGACATTTGTGACGTGGATATGTGCTCCACTGGAAGATGAGCTAAGATTATCAAACTGAGTTTGCATAGACCAGTAAAGGTAAGTGTGATATTTGGTAACAGTTTACTGAGGCAAATAAATACACACAAATACACAAATAGAAAAAGCTGAGATTTTGAATACTTCCAAAGCATGCTAAAAATGGCACTATGATTGATCTAAAGACAAATAAATAAATTAAAGAAATTAGTAACTCAGCCTGTGTGTGGCAGGTCTAAATGAATAAATTAATAAGTTAAAAGACATGCATAAAATAATGTTTAATTAAAAAAGGGGGAGGGGAACCACTTTAAAGAGTAAATTGTCTTGTATTTTTTATTGAATTAATATGAAAAAGAAATGACCTGAGGATAGGGCATTACTGCTGAGAGGCTTTCAGATGCTAGACTTATGTGACAGCCACTATTAGCACATTCAGATTAATAGTTTAACACTAATTGGAATATTAAACAGAAAGTGTCATTTTGATTTCATAAAATGTGCATCTGAGTATTAATACTGTGCTGATCTGAAATGTATGCGGGCTGGATACCACAGTGCTCAAAACAGTTACTTTTCTTAATGTGCGTGTTGATGTTCTACATGCCTTTATCAAACCCCATGCAGTCATTGTACGATTTAATACACAATATCAGTTCAATCTCCTGATAACAGTGAACACTTCCCACTTTATAAGTCTTTGCAATACACCAATTTTACAAGTGACTCTGTTGAATCAGACCTGTGGCTTCCAACACTACTATCCCATTTATGAGTGTAAATCTTGGCTAATCCGGTACAGATAGACCCATTCTTCTGGTTTGCCCGGGTTTTACGTAGATCAGAATCTCTCCTAATATGTCAGATTGCAATTCTCCACTCTGCTCTATTATTCTCATATAGACATTTAATCCACTCTGTTTAGACCAGTATAATAATTGCTTAAAGTAGCAAGAGGAAACCACAATAATACACAAACTACAGTAATACATGCTGGGTAGCAGGTAAGCCACATTTCAGCCCCTAAGAGATTCCTGCTTCAAGGCAGATCTGTACCTGCTTCTAAGCCAGGTTCTGAATAAATATATGATCCTATTAGGAAGTCACCACATCGCTAATCAAATGTGCATGTCCAGACACTGACATGGCCTCTGAGAAGCTGATGGTACACTCAGAGGAGACTGAGGCTGCCGTGGCAGAAGGGTTGCAAATTCAGCCTGATTGTGCACTGAGAAGTTTGCATGTGGAAGCTTGCACATTACCTGCTTACACTGCACTTAGCCCTAGGAAATGCGCTAAATCTTTTCATGTTATACACACCAAATTCAACAACAGCTTTGAAAGAGAGAAAGAAAGACACAGATCAGTTTTTAACTGTTCCCATTATGTATGATAAAATGAAAATTAGAGCAAATAGCACGGTGTAAACTCACTGCTCTTCTGCCACTGTGTGGAATAAGATCTGCTCAGCATTTCAGTACTTTTAACATGTGAGACTGTTAGATCAACAATCCCAACTGAAACAAGATGAGCAATCAGGCTTTTTCAACCTGTGTCACACTGCCAGATTGGCTCTGCTTTTGCTCAGCATGCAGCTCTCCCCTGATTTCAGCTGCAATCTCATGCAAAGATCACAGGTAGAATACAAGGGCCTGGTTTGATGTCATACTGGTGTCAAAGAGAAAGGGCCCAACCCCAACATGCTGAACATGACCTACCCTGGTGCCTGAAGTCAGGCTCTGAATGACCATCCCAACAGTGGAGGTAGAAAGCTGAGAAAATTAAGAGGTTTTCATCTTAAAGCTGTGGACTAGACAGGTTTTCCTTGCAGAGACGCTGACTTGTCCATTTCAGAAGAGAAGTAGGGGTGGGGGTGTTGTGCTCTGTGGGTATGTGTCGAGTGAGGAGAAGACAGGTTTAATTAATCTTAAATGCCTTTGCAATTCAAGGATTGTAGCCGTGGATCAGTTCCTCTACTAACATGATTAGCAAATATTGACTTTTGAGTACAATAATAATGTGTCATCTGAAACCCTTGATAAGTAACTTAAGTACTTCCTTAGCTTGCATCTTATTAAATTAGATGAGGTACGGTTGAGACACAAAACACAAAGCCATTGAAATGAGAAATCAGACCTAAAGATTTTAGCATTGATTAAGAAAAGTCAAAAGTTAGAATAAAGATGAAACTCTGTGGCCCATATTTTGATCTTGATCCATTTCTGTGAGTACAGATTGCCGCTCTCTAGGATTTATGCTGATGCTAGTGAGCTATTCGAAATTTGTTTCAGTATTTACTAACATGGATATATTTTCTTTGGAGTCCTTTAGCATGGAATGAAGTAATTTTTTTTCCATTTTTGCAATATTGTAATTGTCATAGTTATAACAAGGGTAAACATTTGCTCTGTGACTTCTTGGCATACAATCCATCACTTGATTATGTATGATGACCATATAATGTCAGTTTTATGGAAGGTTAACTAGCAGAAGTTTTAAGCTTTTGAAGCTAATATAAGAGACAAAAAGAAAGGCATCACACTTGTGTGCCTGTGAATATAGTGCGTATAACATACTCAAATCTGTTCATAGGGTTTAGTTTAAAAATGTGTACAGCAGCTCAACCAAGAAGGGAGTTAAAAGATGTGATATTCCTCAGATGCAACCTGACAAATCTTACTTTATTGATTAGTTTTCAAAAGCAGTGCAGTGAGAACACTACACTTACAATAGACTTCGGAATGGGGGGGGGGGGGGGGGGNCAAAGCTAGTCATTAGTTGCCAGGGTGTTTTGCCACAAAGCTTGTAAAGAGGTTTTCCTGGAGGGGAAGGTATGACAAAATGCATTTCTTGGCAAGATGACTTCTGCTTAAATAGCAGGACACATTAATTCTTGCTTGATACATAAAATTAATTAGAGGATTAACATCTTTTATGAAATTTTGCCAGAGATTTTTTCCTTTTTACTGGGAATAGACCCCAGGCCTTTTCTGTACTCTAATGAAATTGCAAATTGACTTGTGTTCAAATGATGCTTGACTAAAATGAATAATTAAAAATGTATTGCTAACAATGAGATGGGTCAGCTGATCTTTTCAAGGATTAATTAGTTTCAAGAACCATCTTTTATATGTAACACAGCAAAAGCCAATGCTAGCCCACCTTTTATTCATGCAGTAGTTCCTCTTGAAGTCAATGGACCCATTCTACTCCCAATTATCCAAGGTTTTATTCCAGATTCAATCTGTTTAGAATGGGTTTTCCTCTACAACAATTCAGAGAGGAGTTACGCCTGAAGGAGTTGAGCTGTTATTCTATCTACAATTCAACAAGCCCAACTCCTCTCTATTAGGATATGATCCAAAACCAAGCTGAACTGATGGGAGTCTCCTGTTTGTCTTCATTAAGCTTTGCCTAAAGATGAAAAGTGTAACAAAGAAAGAACTCTGTGATTGTGAAAGGAATAGTGTTTAAATTTTCCACAGGTTAACAAGTGGATAAATGACAAAAAGCTAAGACTAAAGGGAATAAGGAAGCCTGTGTGTGATTGCGTCCATGCTTTTCCATGAAATATGAATAAGAAGGTTCAGGAACTAGGAAAAATGACTCAACATAAATTTTTCAGAAGCAGGTCAAGAATTTAATTCTCTGATTTTTTCAGGAGTTTAAAGTGTTTTATTTTCAAAAGCATCTAAGTGCAGTTAGTTTCCTTTTTAATGTGTGCCTTGAAAAATCCCATTGAATGGCCATCTGCTTCTCCACACCTCTGTAAAAGTATATCCCCATTAAAAACTTGCATAGACTTGCATATTGTCGCATCTAACTCTGGTGGATGCCACACAAAGAAATATTTGGAGTTTAAGAGTGGAAAGCTGGAAAAACTGCTCTGCTACAGTGATTCTGTCCCTTTTGGTACTTGAGTTAGTTCATTTAGGGCTGATGTGGGTATTTGTGCACAGTGCTGCCCTATGCCATGTAGAAATTTTCTCAGGTACTCTGAAAACTTGACCTTTAGCTTCATGTAAAGTGAGATTTACAGAGGCATAAAGGAGATCATGATTAGACTTGAGGACCCAACTGGTAACTTGCTGCTGAAAATCTCTTTCATTGATCTTTCACTTTTAAAATATGAAATGTCTGAGTTACTTCCCCAGTGTGTGCAAATAAGCATGTTTCACTTTTTAAATTCCTTAATCACTTTGTGTGTTTGTAAAAGGTCCCTTTCTGCAGTGAGAATTTTAAAAAAGGAAACCTAACATTCAATTTCAGTGTTTTCTCAAAACATCTAAATCTCAAAACGCTTATTTCTACTTGCATTTTTCTGAGTTCCTGTCTCCGATAGATTTTTCAGATGTGTTTTATGTTGTGTTATGATGTTTCTAATTTGGGTGATGAAAGGTTAAAAGATACGCCTGTATGAAATTACTCAGTGGCTCTTGTGAACATCAGAGCTTATTGAGTATGATCACTCTGTCATTTGCTTTGGCTACGGCAAAGCTTTCAGATACAGTAGGACTAAGTTGGGATCCCCAGAGCCTACTGTAGAGTTTGAAGTGGGGCAAAAAGACATAGTTTCCTTGCCTGAGACCTGCTAGCCATGTGTAAAGAGACGATGCTCTGGAAAATGTTGTTTTTCTTTGGCTGCCCTTTAGTCAGATCTTCTCACTGCTGGCATTGTGCAGAGTCAGCTTAAAAGGTGTATTTAGCATTGAGGGATTTGGTAAATACTGGTTTATTGTGCTTCATACTCCCTACAGGGCATTCTGAAGAGATGAATAATAAGTGTGAACAGGAAGAGCAAGTTTCCAGTCCTGTCAAATTAATTAGAGCAGTGTAGAATGAAGTGAGGTTTGCCGTTAGGTAGGTTCAAAACAGGCAAAGGGAATCACTCAGGCATACACAAAAATGTTACCCCACTTCTATTATTGTTTTCTTTTGAATCAGATAAAAAATGTAGCTATGTTTTGTTAACCGTAGCAAAACCTCTTTCAAATATTGGGTGTAAAAATAAAGTAAGCTAGATAGCAAAGCCCCACTATGGCAAAAGCAAAAGTTTCCAAGTGTTGACGCTGCCCTTAGATCTGCTGTTCGAGTAGTGTTTGCTTACAGTTTCAAGGGAATTACTGACACCAAGCTTAATGTCATTGAATTCCGTAAAGACATTTTAGAGATTGACTCAGCTCGCAGCTGTAAAACAGTCCCTCTCATTTGCCAGCTGCCTGCTTCATAATATTCTGCGACTTGCCTTTTTCCTTACAGCAGCCCAAAAAAGCCATTCTTGCAGTCATACTTGGGCTCTAGTTCATGTCGTTTCCTAAGTCTTTTCAGACAGACATCAATATGGTAGGTAAAAAAAGGTCTGATCCAAATCCCGCTTCAGTCAGTGGAAAAGATTCCTGCTGAATGAAGTGAGGGTTGTATGAGATCAGTAGACCCTCTTTTTTTCATTCCCTTCCCAGACAGGAGTAATCTCTGTTGTGCATTTCCAAGCTCTGGTATGAAATGACTCAAATTCTGAGGCTATTGCTTCTCCTGAAAACTGGTCCCCAGACTAAACTTCATCTGATAAGAAAATTATTTCCCCCTTTATCACAACCCACCCTCTATCTTCTTTCCCTGGAAAGTCTTAATTTTTATTGTCCCTCAGTTTGTTTTCACATTTGAAGTGAAAATTAAGTATGTAACATATTTGTCCTGCACTTTGCATTTGTGTACATTTAGGCACTTTCATACTTCTTTCTAACTAAGCCCTTTGCATTTTTGGAGCATTTTATTATTCTTCTGTGACTTCCCTCCAATGCATAAACCTTTCTCTCACTTGCTTGCATATGGTATCTGGAGATGTGAACTCTTTACCACAATATACTACAGCAACTATCCCCATGGACAAGAATATTTGGGTGAAACTAAGTTGATCCTTAGTCATCCTACGCTACTTTTTGGTGATAAGGGAAAAAAGACAGTTCCAGGCTCTAATTTACATCATCCTAAAGCAAAGGTTTAAAAAAGGTGAGACTGTGTCCTAAAGGGCCTGTTTCTCTACTGGGAGGCTTACAAGGGAGTCTAGAAGGCCCAGTGTGGCTGTAGAATACATTTACCATAGACATATTCCATCCCCATGAAGTGAGTCATGCCTTTGGAAATGTGCAACTGGAAATGTTATTCAGAGTGGCTTTGAAAGGAAACAAATGTTATGTCAAACAAAATAAATCTGTTGTGAAAAACTTATTCCATTAACTTCTTATCCAGGGAGGCTAAAAAATATTAGGCATTTTTATAACCTTGGAAGCTCCTCCTTTGATGTTTATAGAATGGAAAGTTGTGGTTATTGCTGCTGTTTGTGTTGAAAAGTGTTACAATGAAGATGCACCAGATTTCTAACATGAATTAACAAAAAATTATTCTGAAACATGAATGAAATGTTTCAGCATTCCCTGCACCCCATTGTCAGCTTAGCCTTAGGTTTCTTTTTTATAATTTTGGTTCATAGACAATTTCAAACTTGTTATGCTCAGTCTGATTCAGTATAAAATCACACATTAAATTTGGGATTTCCACCCAAGTTGACACACTGGAGTCAGCTCCCTCTCCATTTTGTTTTCCATACACAGCCTTCCTCAATCTTTACTTTTGTTCCTCTCTTTTAGTAGAATACAGGAATATTCACTTCCAATTTTCCTCTACTTGTCCTCTTTTCTGAAGCTCCAGTTTACATGTCACTGTTGGCCTCTGATAAGTACAGCTTGTTCTCCAGCTGTCCATGTACTGTACTTGACTGTGAGGGTGTGGGAAGGAACACAGAAGGTCAGGGAGAAAATCTCATCCTTATACAATTTGGTCCAAACTTTATCTGATGTGAATCAGCACTGCTCAGCTGACTATTGCTGGGTGCCTCTAAAGAGCTCAGATCACACCACGGTACATTTCTGTGGCATTTAAACCCAAGGAAAAGGCACATCACTGTATGCTCTCTCCTTTTTAGGGTGGCACAATGGCACGGGAGTCAAAAATGTTGGCTCACTGAAAGAAAACATGATGAGGAGTGCTTCAAAAACTGTGACATTCCGGCAAGCACGCTTTTGCCACTGATTTTCTTTCAGCTCCCTAACTTCAGTTTTTGGCAGCCAAGGAACTCCTGCTCTAGGACCTACAGAGGGAAGAACATCCACAAAGGGAATAGCTTTGGTGCTGGGGACAATAAGAGGTTTGGGGCCTGAGATTCAGAGGCAGACACTCCCTTCTCTTTTTGAGAGGATTTCAAAATCCTTTGGTTTTAATTCCAAATTGGAAAAAAAAAGACGTTTTACAATTGCAAAACCCTCCATAAAACTGAGCGATCTTTCTCCCCACAGCTCCATCTGAAACAGATGGAAATTTCTTTAGTGAAGTGACCACTTAATTAAAAATATGTGATACCAAATTAATACCATTTCAGCAGGTACTGGGAAGACAAATGAAGACTGTCTAACCTTCTCCAGGTGTCTAAGACAACTATCTATTGTTTTTAAGGTGTCTGGCAGCTGGTAAGTAATTTAAATGATGCTTGTCAGCTCCCAAATAGAAGAAATAAATGAACACAAAAGAGCAAGATTTCAATTAAAGTTCATCATGTAAAACAGGCCTCATGCCTTCCTTGACCACAGAGATTAGCTTTTGTGTCTGGAATTGCATTTAATAAACCTCCTCCCTTGACATTGAACATCTGCTCCCTTTAGGACTATTGTTTTACACCCATAAATAAAACATAAAATTATGTTTTTGTCACTCTTCAGGCCAGATCTTCAGCTGGCATAAATCAATGGCAAGCAGTCAACCTCAGCAGAGCTCTGCTGACTTAAACCAAATGAGGATCTGGCCCTTGACGCTTTGGTGCCGAGGAAAATAATGGGTCTGGGCAGAGTGTGTGGGACATTGTTTACCAGAGAATGTGTGTGAAACTACGTGGAGCAAGTAACCACAAAGCATGATTGATCTCTCCAGCATATTTTAACACTTTTTTTTTCAGTGTTTACTGAAACCTTTTAGGTAGTGCAGTCTTCTCAGATATCATTTTATGTTTGAAAAGCTTTCTAATTCAAAATGAAAAGTTACGCGTCGCTCCAGTGAACCTCTAGCTTCAATTACTTGCTGTGCAAATGGTTGGCCTGCATTTTGACCAATGTTTATGGTGCTTGGCAATTTTTCAGTAGCTACTTTACCCTGATATGATTAATTTCTTGCATGATATGAGGTTTTGCATGCATAGAGCTAAAATAATCCTACAAGGCAGAAGAGAAATAAAAGAGCTTGTGTGTTTCAGCTTTAAAAACATTTGAAACATAACATCACAATTTTAAGCGTGCCAATGATAATACAAGTTAGCCATGGATGAAGGCTACCACAAGAGACATGAAGTTCCTGATGGGATTCGGCAGCATGAAAGTCATTACTTGGCTAGTAAGGTCAGCACACTAGATCATAGCTGGGCAGCCTCAGGAGCAGGGAAGCAAGACACAAACCTGGAGCTCATCATGCATGAGTGCAGCAACAGAAGGAAGAATGGCGTCTGGTACTCATTTGCTTTCATAAATGCAAAATCTTTCTCTACATGCCAGTATCCCTTTGTACCAGGAGCGTTCACATGAATTAACTTCCCTGAAGTTAAAGGCAATATAACTTGAATAAGCGAATTTTAATTTAAAAATATGTTTAGATTTAAGCACCTGAGAATCTCACTGGTGTCAGGGTGGAAATCTGGGTTTGTGCTTTGCCTTCTTTATCAGGATCAGACTTCACAGTAGGAGACTAGATAATGCCACAACCCTAAAAAGACAAATATTTTTGACAGGATATGAGGAGAATGAGGTGCCCAACCACTAATGCGCTGTAAAGCAGAAAGACATTTCCATGGGCCCTGGCACCCAGGTCTCTTTGGGCTCTGTAAAAGGAGAAATATGGAGTGTTATCACCCAAGCTGTCTTCCTGCTTCTGCCACACCAAGAGAAACAGCTGCTCTGATTCAGTTCATCATTTAGAGAAAGACTAAATGCAAGCACATCGTCTTCAGTGATTTAAGCTAAAATATTGCACTGTAAACTCATGAGGCTCTTAGGTGGGCACGTGATCCCACGTGGTTATTTATGGGGAATATCATCTTCAGCATAAGTTGCGAAGCAAATTGCTGGAGGTGGCAACTTCTTAAACCACCTTCAAAGGAAGCCCTTAGGTACCTTCAAAATCCCAACCTCCATATTTTTATTTAAAACAATCACACGCTTGTCACCTTAATAGAATATATGTCTACATTGCAAATTTCAGACTAGCTGTAAATGAGCTAACCATAAACGAGCCTGCTTTCTGGCAGGATAAATTAGCCCATATGGAGCTACCACTGCCAAAAAGCAGGGTGAATGAGTCCTCTTGGTGTTCTCTGCTGTCTCATCTTGACTGTGTCCAGTATTCACAATGGTTCATTTACAGCCAGCTTGGGCATTTCCGCATTGTCATGTGCACATGCTCAGAGCAATATTGTTATTATTGCCTTAACATGTACAAGAGCACAGGAACTGAGCCCAACATGTGTTAGTTACCTTTTGCCTTCACCTTTTAGCTCAGACCAGGGGGGCCAAGTCAGAGGGGACAACACAGCAGCATGACTCAGTGATTTCTGCTTACATGGAAGTACTCAAATTAGATGGTCATCTTGGGTGATAATGAACACTGAGTCATCTGGAACGCAGGAAATTACCTTACAGCCACAAAGATATGCTACAGAGAAGCACTTGACACTGAGACTTGGGAGATTTTTTGATTTTTTTTTTAAGTCAGCCAGTTTTAAGTTAGTGCTTTCTTTTTTCTTTATTTTTAAATAAAACAGCAATATATGTGGGATTAATTGATCTACCCTGGGTAACTCAGCCAGCTTGGTCCTTCAAGTTCTAAAGAGACCTAATCAAAACATTACTCAGGTTTTAACATTCTTATTTAATATCTAAAGACTATGTTTTCATGGATCTCAAACATTTTGAGGAGTTTTGAATGAAAAAGAAGATTTTAAAAATTAAGAAACTTGTTAGAAAATAATGTGAATTAGCTGAATTCACAACTAGTCCTGAAGCAACATCTATCCCTGAAATGTGATGCAATGTGGAACTTCACAAGGCACCTACATGGACAAAAGAAACAGAACATTGAGCAAAATTCGATCTATACTAGAAATTTCAGATCCATGATAGGTAGGAAATTACTCAGTATAGATACACTTATACACTTCCACTGATATGAAATGCTTAAAGCAGGACGGCTTGTTTCAGTCAGGTGAAGTAAAATAAGTTATGCTGATAAAACTGCCCTGGCACCTCTGCATCTGGGAATGAGCACACTGGCACAGCTCTTGGGCAAAAAATTACACCCAATTTAAAACCCATACACCAGAAAGATCTCTAACATCAATTCTAAATATACCATGTTAACAGAATTCTATAGGTTTCAGCAATTAATTTCATCCAATAGTGCAACACTTTATAACTAGATAGTATGAAACATGAGAATCCACTTCAAATTTCTGGATGACTTATGTGATCTTCCTCAGTACCACAAAGAGTGAAGAAGACAAGTGTAAAATGCCCCAGTGCTATCCAGTTTCCACTCTGTGTTCTGCCTTGTCTAGCCTTTGCAGCAAAAAGGGGCAGAGCAATCAGCATGTAATGAAATCTCCTCCAAAATGTGAATGCAGTCCTTTCTTCTTCTGTATTTACTTACAGATCAGGGTACGCCTGAAGAACTATAAACAGATGAGAGCAAAAAATAAAAGGACATCTGAAAAGTTTTATGTCCTCCAAACCATAAATTTCAGGTGGTAATACTAGGCAGTTTATTTTTATTTTTCTGTAGAAATATATGATTTTTTTTCCATGAAAATATTTTCTCAGGGAGAAAAAAAAAAAAAAAATACAAACCACCCTAGCTCATCACTGGCAATTTTATTAAATATATGTAAATTTGCAGCAATACTGATGAATGTCTTTGATAAACAGAGATGACAATTTATTTTTTTCTCCTGCCCAAAAGAAAATAATGAGCATATTAAAATGTGCTCAGATTTTTAGGTTTTTGTGGTTTGGATTTTTTTTTTATTTTATTTTTTTTTTCAGATAGTGGAGGGGTAATGAGAAGGACCAAACAGAAGAAGTATGTCCAGAGATCTGTATAAAAATACAGATAAGGCAAAATTTTGGTATAGCAGCAACAAACCACAATGGGCTGGGTAACTTCAGGAACAGCATTTGCCAAACCAAACATTACATTTTTACCAAGGTAAGGGCCAGCATGTGATGAGAAATGCTGGAGTTGAGCATGTGCACATGGCTGGGGGGCAAGGGGCGCACACACCATTTTCTGAAGGTGGAATTCCTCACTACTGTGCTTTCCCTCCCCAATTAAGGGTTGAAATGAGCCACTGGAATCTACTGTATATCCTGGGGAAATGAATGCCCTGGCTGCTTTCCAACTCGTATTTCTCTTTCTACAGCAAACAAACAATAGGCCAAAAGTAGGATGTTATATGTCGCTCTGGGAAAAA
>VWZW01006512.1:184559-313586 GCA_013397115.1 Edolisoma coerulescens
AAAAAAAAAAAAAAAAAGTGAAGTATTGATAAACTGAGATTAATTTTTACAAAAATATTTATATCAAGTGCATATGCTTTGCCTCTTGGCCATTATGGAAATGTCAGGGGTTTAATTGGCAGCTGTGAATAGCAGCACCTGCAAACAGCTCAGGGCTTGTTCCTGTGGTCTGGCAACATTCTTACTTTATGCTTTAAATAAAGGCTTACTCACTGAGACAGAAATAACTGACAGTGGATGATTGATGATTGCCCATCACGCAATGGGCTGACATCTACCATTCACTGAATCCATTTACAATTCCACTTCCAGATTTCATTAACAGGGCCTAGATATCTAGGAACAGGATTGATACAGATGGCAGCTCAGTTACAGAGTTCAGCTGATGCTGATCATATGTTAAGCATGGAAAACAGATTACTATGAGCTCCAATCTATCTCATGTGGTACATTTTGGAAACCCTATCTGTTTACTCCAGGTAACCTTTTATAGTTCTATTTATCCTGCCTCGTTTCAAACCAGATATCAATTTTCCATACTGGAGAATTTATAGTGCCATTTACAACATGCGTTTATAAAAGACTTACCTCCATGAAATATTAAGACAAGATTTTGGCATTCTAAATGTTCCCTTTTTGCTTAAGAAGGATCACAAAATGTGAGCACATAAAATCCATTATTTCCCTCATCACAAATATCCTCTTCTGAGCAAAAGAAACGGCTCCCTCACAACCACACACCTGTGTAGGTTTCAAACCCCAGTGGCTGCAGAGCTCAGAGGCAAATAGAGGGGCCAGTCCCACATTGCTCAAAACTCCTGCTGACCTCTGTCTGAGATGGGACATAGCATCCTGCTAGTCCTTTTTTTATCTCAAGTTCATCAGGTTTGGCAAGGGCTGTTCTTCAGGAAGGCTGAAGAAATGCAATTTTCCATGTTCATTAAGAAGCTAGGCCAAATATCAAATCTGAAGTTCAGTTTTCAAATCCCAGAAAGTCTGGAGTTGGTCAGACACAGGATTTCAAGTCAGCTCGCTGTTAGCGTGAGGGACACTTCCAAAATTCAGAGCCCCCTTCAGATAGAGGGCTTAGGCTTGGACACCTCTCCTTTGGTATTTGGGTGGAGCAGTAGAAAGTCGTACTTTTACTTTGGCAAAAGTAAACAGTCAAAGCCTAGAAAATACTCATAACAGCCTATTCCATGCAAGTAAACAGCCTTAAGTGACCCAAAGCAAGGAGAGTAAGCAGAGCAAAACCCAGGTATAACATCTCATCCAAGTAACTAAGGGTGTCACTTACTGTGTTGATGCAACTGCTCTATAACAACCGGGGCTCTCAGGGCAGCTGCCAGAAGCTTCAAGGAGACAGTCTTAATTTTCGCATCAGTCCACAAGCTTAATTTTAACATCAGCCCAGCTTTCAAAACCCTCTGAACATACAGTAGACCCTTTGTCGGCTGCTCTATCCTTTTTTCCTTCTTGAAGTCATTGTAGTTTCACCCTCTTCCACTATGCCATTAGTAAGGTCTTCTGAATTTGTGCTGTTCTTATTTATACAGCCAAAAGATGGTGCAGTGGCAACTGGTGTTAATGTGGATCTTTAGTAGGTGCAGAGATTGCCAATTTCCAGCTTTACATTTGTAATGGCTTTCCTGAAATAGCTCTGTTTCATCTCAGACTTTCTGAGCCAAATCCATTCCTTCCATATTTCAATGAACTGTGTACATTTAGGCCACTGCTTCAGTCTCCCTACGTAATTGCATGCAGTCTATCTTGTAAAAAATCAGTGGTTCTTTTCTTTATCATGATTATTTAAAACGATTAAAGACGATCACACACAAACTTCAGAATTAACATTGTGCAAATATTTATACAGAAGCCAAAGCTAAGGCTTTCCCCCTCCTTTCTAGATGAAACATGGAAGTTTTGTTCCAGGAAAAACATTGTCCAGTTTAGCTAAAGACAGCAGGAACAGCCTTCCTTGCCACCTCATTTTATAAAAAACTCCATACTTCTTGTCTGTGGGCTTTCTCTTATGTAGGCCACCACTGGTAGTAAGAGATGACAGAACAGAGGTTTTCCAAGAAATTCCCCTAAAGCTGAAAGGAGTACATTTATGTATTATTTTTAAAACCAGCAATGGAAAAAGGGTTTCTAAAGCTTGTCATAGATACACAAGAAATGCAGCAGCTGTAACAGAAACAGTGACACCTTGCTTTGGAGATGAGGACCCATATGCACAAGTTTAAAAAGGATTTTGAAAACTAACTTTTTTATTCCGGCTTCTGTAATTCTGGCTTAGTTGATAGATCTTCACTGAATTTTTTGCTGTCTAGCACAAAGGGGGAGGTAGTGGAATATTATTTGCTATTCTTTGTAAACATGCCATTAAAAGAACACTAAGAAGCTACTTCAGCCTGGCACTCACGGAGGTGGTCAAAGCCACCTCTCCATAGCAAAGACTGAAAGCAGCACTTTAAAGTAAAACATGTGCCCTGGTACTCTGTTGAGCAGGGGCCTAAAAATACAACAGATACACCCCAAAGTCAAGAAGAAGAAAAGTCCACAACCGGCTTATACACAGGCATCTACTTCACTGCCATCTAAAATGACACGAGACACATCCCATCCATAACAACCAAGGTTTCTAAAGAAACCTTACTCATGTCCCAGGAATGGAGACATTACATATCTACAGATCCTTCTTTTTTTGTTTGTTTTGTTTTTAACTCCTGTAAATCCTGCTTTATCAATTTTCAAACAGCAAAGAGCTGAAACAGGAGAGTTAATACATTAAATAGTGTTTGAAGGATCTCTGCTTCTGCCTCATATTTACATCTAGCCTGAGGATGCTGCAGTGTGGCTTGTAAAGTCAGAGAAAGGTATGTCCAGCAGGAAACAGCTTGATTTGCGAGTGGAGTGATGTATTATGACAGCGTCTTGCCATTTAATAGGACATGGAGCACTTCCCCTATGGACTGGAGCACCTGCTTCTGTGAAAACAGGCTGAGAAAGCTGGGGCTGTTCAGCCTGGAGAAGGTAATGTTGTGTGGATGCCTCACAGCACCTTCCATTATCTGAAGGAGACCTACAGGAAAGCCAGAGTGGAACTCTTCATCAGGAACTGTAGCAACAAGACAAGGGGGAACGAGTACAAATTGAAAGAGGGGAAATTAAGGTTGGATATTAGGAAGAAGTTCTTTACTGTGAGAGTGATGAGACACTGGAACAGGTGGCTCAGGAAGGTTGTGGATACCCCAGCCCTAGCAGTGTTCAAAGCCAGGTTGGATAAAGCCTTGAGCAGCCTGGCCCACGGCAGGGAGGTTGAGATGATCAGGATATTTAAGGTCCCTTCCAATACCTTAACATTTTATGGTTCCATGATTCTTAGACATGGGCTGCTTTTGATGTGGTTCAAAGCTCCAAGGCAGACCAGCAGTGAGGGCAGCTGGAGCGCACCTCCATCTGAGACACTGAGTACAATAATCTCCAGGACATGAGTGATGAAGAACATCTTGGGACAGTCCTATTTGCTACTAGCCTAGCTAATTCCCTGAGAAAATGTCTTAGCAGAGTTTTTGGTGGTTTGGTTCTTTGTGACTTTGTTGTATTCTTGTCCCCAAATGTCCCTTACAACCCTAGGATAACAGGGGAGACACAGATGCCTCCACCAGTACATGCCAAGGACTCTGCTTACACACTTATTGCTTACTTTGACTTTTTCTCCAGAGGCATCAGCTTTTTGTACCAAATATATGCTAGCCAGAGGAAATTTTTGTGCTTTAAAGTGTCTAAATCCATGCATGTGAATTTGGGACAAACATACTGCCAGGGCTACTTCTGAAGGTAAAACCGTCAATGATTTTGATAGTCTCAGACCCTGCCCAAAATGGGCACCACAGGTAAGTCTAAAAAGAAGAAAAGAGAAAGNAATGACAAGCGTGCAAAACAAACTGCTTTTTTGGCTACACATATTCCATCTGGTGGTCTCAATTAGGTAGCGACGTTATGTAAAAGAGATACACAATTGGGTAATAGAAGATCAAACCAAAATTTGTCCATGGAAGGGAGAGATGTGAGTTCAGACCTTCCACACTCAGTACATTTTTCTTCATTTCTGAGCTCTTCATTTTGTAAGCAGGACATTCCTGCAGCATCATGGGGAATATGGCACTAAGTCCCACATAATACACTTTTTTATGATTACCCAACAAAACATAAATGCTGCATTCCCAGAGCCAAAGTGCACCTGTAATTCCCATTGCAGTCAGTAGAAACTTTCAATTATTACTTTGAATCCCCAACAGTCAGGGGTTTTTAATTTTCCAATTTAATTGTTTCAAAAATTTCAGAGCAAACTGAAAATATTATGAAATTATGTAAAATAAATGGCACTGTAAATTGCGCAGATGAAATGTATGAATAGATATTGGCTAAGGTGCTACTTTTCAGAGAGTGTCCAAAGAGTTCCAACTGGCAATTACAATTGTTTTCCGCTCCATCTCTTATTTTCCTGTGAATAATGACGCACCCATATATAACACAGCAAAACACAACGTGATCGAAGGTAACCCGGTATAAATGAAAATGTGCTTTGGATCAGATCCTTGTTATTATATGGATGGTGAACATTTGATCCATATTTATTGCACTTGGACTGAAGTGCACAGATGAGTAAGTATCCTCAGTTGGGCAGTTAGCAGATCTTTACTTACAATTTATAAATAAAGACTATGTTCCAATGAACAATGGCTCAGTGCAGCCTACTAATCATCACCCTTGTGTCACCCCATTCAGATAACCCCCTTCCTTTTTCTGCATGGCTGTGGTTGAATTCTTCACAGGGTTACCCTGTCTCATATCTAAAAGGCACATGGTGTGGCACTCATTTGTTATTTTGAAATGAAGGAGAAAATTGTTTTCTCAGACACCAGAAAATACCAGAGATATATCAACTCTGTTTGGGATGTCCCAGGAAAGTAGCCCAGTTTCCCTAAGAAAAGAGGGGGGTGAAAGGGGGCAGGATGTGGAAGAGAGCTGAGAAATTTTTGTTTACACCACTTGGCCTTGTAAAAAAAAGGGCAATTTTCCCCAGTTCAGAAAATGTAACCCCATTTTTCTCCCAGGATAACATTTTTCTTGAAAGGAAAGGAAGCCATTCCACCTTCTCATGTCCCTGCTTCTGTTTGCACAGGCTCATTGTGCAACCCATCTATGCCATTGATCCTCTTATGCTCTGAATCATGACATTTGCTTGGACCATTACAATTAAAACTCATTCATTTCTGGCAGATAAAATCTCTGTTTTCCATGCATGAGGGCAGACAACACAGTAATGAAAACCCTGATCCAAGAGCGAAACACTCTTGAGTTCTTCAGGGCAACACATTGAAAAGGCAGAAAAGTGTGTCAGAAGTTTAAAAAGGGGGCCATCAAATGGGTATAAATAAAATTTGGCTGCAAGGCCATTTCTTGCTGCCAAGAAGGTGTAAAGAAGCCTAAGCATTAATGAGAATCAAACCCTGAGGCAGAAAAAACAGATGTTGGCTCATAGCCCACAGATAATTTAATGGCAGATAGAGAATTAGAGCTATGATTTACCCCAACAGTGGAACCCAACTGATTTTAACATAACTATATACCCTGAGAATTTGACCCCAAAGGCATCAGGCATCTTTTACACTGCATGGACAAAGTGTGGGTGGAGAAAAAATCCTCAAGGGAAAACAGTATCTGTAACAATTTCCTGCCAGGTCAACATGGATAACTTACTAACCAATCCAATCAGAAGCACCTCTGCAAGAGGATACTGATAATTTTCTCTGGCTACGAACAACATCTTGTGTTTGATCTCCTCAAAAAAGTTTTGAGTTGACTTACCTATGCCTTTACTCAACTCTCTAAGAATGACCCTGCTGCATAAATTCACACTGCGGAGAAATTAATAGCCCGTCAGGTGAACTGGAGGTAGCCTTGAATATTGGAAAGATGAGTTGACCACGATTTTTTAAAATTACAGAAAATCCATCCTGTTCACTTGTATATGGCTATATGCAAGAGTTTCCTAATTTTTTTTAAAATTAATAAAGAGACAACTAAAATAGGTAACTAATAAATGTTACTGACAGAGGAGAGACAAAATTCTCCCACCAAAGGCATGTAGTGAACATTCCCTGTGCAGAACATCAGCATGAAACCTCTCTGCTTGAATTATGATTCTCAGCAATGGCATTGCGAACAACTATTTTTTTCCAGAGCTTCCTAACTCAAGTTTAACAGATTGCTCTATGCTGACACATGGTTTCAACTTGGGAGCAAGCGTTTCTTTTATAAACAGCTTTTTCTTTTCTTTTAAATGGTGATTTCTTTTTGGTTTCACTTGTAATGTATGTAAAATGATCTGGGATGCTTTTTGCACTTGTGTACAGTAACTCAAAAGCAGCTTTCATTGGAACAGTGAAATTTGGCAAGTGAACAGTCAATATTGCCCTCTAATTGCTTTTAGCATTTTTGCAAAAATAAAAATGTCATTTTAAATGGCTGAGATATTTCAGTTTGAAAAGTGGCTACTGAACAGGCACAATAATGGCATGGATTTTTACTTTGTGTTTGTAATGCACATATTCAGCATAATGTGATCCCTAAAATATACATCCCCAGATTAGGGCTGTACTAATCATTGATTTTTTTTTTCACTTCAGTGGCTGAAATAGAAAAATAAAATCTGTTTCAGTTGATGTAGAACATTTTTCCTTCCTCTTCTCCTCCATGAAAACTCAAATACATTTTCCCATAGGAGTAATACATAAAAAATATCTCCATTTAAGGGTCAAAAAAATATAAGAGCAAAAAATACAGTAAAAAAGGGGTACATTGCACACACTGTACACAAAAGGACAAGGACATGATCATGTCCTTCCCTTCCTGTTTTCTCCCCATGTCACACTCTGACATATACCCTGCAGTTTAAACCTCACTTTCTTTAGAAACCTTGAACACAGAATGACTTAAGAAACCTTAAACACAGCCTTTAATACTGGGCTACCAGGTACTTTAGGAAAATCTGGTCCATTCACAGTCACTCTCATTGGTTTTCTATGGCCAAGAGGAGTGCATTAGTTAGAGAAGTCTTTACTTAAAAAGTGGACTTTTGAGTTTGTTCCTGAGATCTGAGGATAGACTAGAGTACATGCCCTTACTCCAATCTGGATTATGGCCTTACTGATTTTCTCCACAGGTCAATGAATATTTAGCAAAATCTTCCATCTCCACCAGCTTTGACAACACAGACTTGTATGTGAGAGTACATCTTTACCTTCCCGTGAAGGAAGTCATAGGACAGAAAGGCAATGGGAGCACAGATATCCCCAGGAGAGGGAGGGGGAACTGCTCTAACAGGCAGGTAATAGGCATGGAAAAGTGCTACCTCCTTTTTTGCTGATGTTTTGGGTGGCCTTGAACAAGCCCAAGCTTTGCCAGTGTGTGGGAGGGGAATGCCTGTTTTGTGAGATCTGCCATGTTGCGTGGACATCTGTGGTCCTACACATTAACCAGAGTTTAAATACCCACGGGTGACCCGACCAGTTTATACTTAGATACCATAAGCCTCCCTGCACCATGATGTGGCTTTGCACTACTTTGAACCTTCGCACCAGCCTCTTCTCTCCATCATGAGGCAAATTTTAAGATTGTGACATTGTTAAAAATACATTGTCTTCATTTGCCATTCATTGTTTTTAACACGCAAATTGGCAACGCACTTTTGTCCTTTTCTTCTACAGTCATGAGGATCAAAGTTCTATTTTCTGGCTGGGGTTGTATTTTTTTTTTTTTTTACAAGAAGCTGGGGATGAGTCTATGTTCATGTGACTACAGAGCCCGAGGCTTTAGAAATCATCACAGGAATCTCACTAAACATCATGTGCTGACAGCAGAGCAAATAGCGAACATTCACTTGTCTGGTGAGATTGTATATTAATTCAAGACCATCAAGAGCCACAACCATTTTTCTCTAAAAGACAACTACAAGTCGGGGTGGACTAGCTGGGAGAGATGGCTGAACAAAACAGGCGTTGTTCAGACCTTTTCATCCCTTTGAGGAGTCCCCATTGTACCTCTCCCATCCACACCCTTTGTCTGAATGGATCCACCACAGTCGCTAAGAGGTTTTTAAAACATCTCCCTAAGTTACAGTATGCCATTCTAGGTCCTTTTCTGACAGGCAATCCTCAGCTCCATCTATCCAGATGGAGTTAATTTGGCTGAACTATGCTGACCTGGGTGAAGGATTTTCAAATATAAATGGTACAAATGCAACTTTCTCTGCCAACAAAGTCGTCCTGTGTTACAATTTCCACCATCTCTACCCCAAGCCTGCCTTATAAGGAGAGCGTTCCTTCTGCTGGGATTCATTCTGTCATTAATCTACGCCTTCTTTCAACAAAAAAAGAAATATGGAATGAGATTACCAGAATGGATGGCCTGGTGCAGACTAGAGAACACTTCTTTTTAATAGGGATTTAAATTTGACATCAGTTAAATGTCTTGTGCCATCATGTTTCAGCTCTGTTATGTGGATTCTGGACCACACTACCTACTTGGATGTGAATGCACTGCGCTGATTTAAGGCTTCTCCCCTGGCTATTCAGAGGAACTGAAATTCCATATCCTGCTCCAAAGCTGGCTCACTTGGCCAAGGCAGTGGCACAGGGTAATGGAAGCTCTTTCCAAGAGGGACGGGCAGCCACTCTTCACAGTTCCGCTCTGACGTCTGCCCAAGTTGGCTGGGAAAGGAGGAATGAGAGGCAAAAAGGAAAAGGGCCACTTCCAGTACCTGGACAAGCTTCTGCACATAAAGCCCCCAGTCCTGGACTTCTTGTCTCCCTGACACTCACAGGAAATAGGAATATTCATTTGAGTTACCCTGCTGTGAGAGGATAACAGGGTAAATGCAGAATATATTTCTTTCCCCCAAAGTGGCTGATCTAATTTTCCAGCACCCAAGTTTAATTAAAAGGCTAATACTATGAATTCAACTGCAAGAAAAACTGCCTTCATCCAACAGTGTTCACGTAAAACGTGAAACTGTGAAGTGGAAAGCTCCTTCACCTCATACGAAAACTGATAGGAATTGTTTTCTTTCAAAAATCCTCAAAAACATGAGGTAAATTTCTAGGCGCTGTGACTATTTCTACCGTCTTTGTGATAAAGCGCACAGCATTTTAGCTGCTGTTCTTGTCTCCAAAGAAATCACTCTGGGTAGTGGGAAACTAAATGCAGATTTGAAAATAATAATCCCTTCCCTAGCAAGAAGCATATGTGTTAATTTTCACTGCTAACTCTCTTCCTAATATTGTTGATCAAATCTTTGATTAAAATAACATCAGCAGCTGAGCCTGTGTGACAGGGAAGGAACTGAGCAAGTTTGATTCAGACTGTTACAATAATTCGGAATTCCTAAGTGCATTGTGATAATACACTATCCTGAAGAGCTAATATTCGTTCAGTAAGGGCATGCAACATGATTCTTTTATTTCCTGCCTCTTTCTCTCACATGCTGTGATTGCTAGATACTAGGACATGTTTTTATTGTTTCTAAATAATATTGAGGCAATACCTAGAGTTTTCACTTTTTCATTGTGTGCTCCATAAAGAAAGTAAGATTCTGCTTTTATTCAGAGAAAGCAATCACTGAATAGACAAAGGGGGAAATAACCATGGAAAAAAAGGCTGGCAAGGAAATAAATACTGTAGTCCTTAAAATTGCTAAATTGTCTTCCAGCTATTTATAATATGCATTCCAGTAATGTCTAGCAGCTATTACACTACACCAGTCAATACACCTATGTGCATTCACATAGTAACAGATATTCCCCGTTCTAAAGAATTATAGCACAAAAATAAGATGGGAGAGAAAACAGAAAGAGAAAATTACCTGCCCAGCTTGGTAGCAGGGCTTAGAATTCAACAGCTCACTTAGGACTTCCAATTCAAGCTGCCGGGCCATACAGTGTAACTCACTAGCAACCACAATACCTTGGCCCTGGTTTTGACACATAAGAGGAGAAGATGTCTGCACAACAAACATCTGCAATGCATACACTGAGATGCAAGATGAATGACAGAAGGAAAAGAACATGTAGGGTTTTCCATCTCTGGTTATAATATTCACTGAAGACTGTATGTTAGGAATGGAATTGGATGGGGACTTGAAAGGAAGGAGGGACAGGGCTTTGCTGACAAACTTGGAGAAGATAAACTAGCCATGAGAGCCAATGGCAAAACGTCTTATGCTTTAGGCTATATTTTCT
The DNA here is from genome assembly GCA_013397115.1 of Edolisoma coerulescens. Taxonomy (NCBI): domain Eukaryota; kingdom Metazoa; phylum Chordata; class Aves; order Passeriformes; family Campephagidae; genus Edolisoma; species Edolisoma coerulescens. The sequence continues at coordinate 194,867 of VWZW01006512.1, forward strand.
CTTATAGAGAAAGGTCAGAACCATCCACTGAGCCTTTCTTACACCACTGAATCCCTCCCACTTACCCCAAACTGGGAAGGAGTTCTCTTGCAACATGGGTTTTTTTCTGCTTTAGTATCCTCTTTTCTTTTCTGGGTTTGACAAGAAGAGCTTTGTTCAAGAGAAGACCAAAGAAAAAGATTCAAGGCCAGGTGTTACATAGTCAAAGACCAATGCTAAAACAATATAAACAGGAAAATCAGAGGGAGACAACTGAAATTTTCTGCCAGCCTTTGTAAGTTATTCATTCCCTCCTCTCCTCATACACTGCTCTCGGGCCACATCCAGTTTAAACTCACAGCCGCAAGAAGCTACTGGAGCTGCGTTTCCACAAAATGGTTGTACAGTTCTCTCAAAATAAGATTTCTCAAAGATGACTCAGACTGTGCATCCCAGTTCAAACATCTCAGCTCTTACATATAAGTTTGGGCGACTTCTGCAGTTTTCCACCTGTTTCCCTTATTAGTATTGCTTTGTTTAGAAGGGAGAGAATTTCTCAGTCCAGAGATGGCCAAGACGAAAATTATAGACACACAAATATCACTGTGGAAAACTGAGCATGTTAGTCCATCATCCCTCAGCAGCTGCTAATCCTCACCCTAAAAAACTTCCACTTTTTAATAAAGCTACCTTTGTGTCAGGGAATGCTTTAGATATCTAAATGTAACACATTACAGGTCTGGGTGGAGTCACATGAAAAGATAGGGCCATGCCTAATGCTATAAGAAGAAATTGGCCCAGAAAAAAAAAATAATATTACTATTGGGGAAAAAAAAGAACAGCCTAAGGCTTTAACATAGCCCTGACTTGTATTAAATCTATAAATTGATATTGTATACATACAGAATATATGTAGATAAAATCTATCTGCTATTTTCCCAGCTCTGTAATTCAGTATTGTATTTTGGGATAATCCTGAGCTGCTGATGTTTGAAGACCCCTAGAATTGAGTGATGCCAGACCACCAACAGACAAGAGCTACAGAAACAACCTGTCTGCCTGTGGCAGAGGCCAACTGTCCAGACAGCGTGAAGCCAGCCAGTGCAGTAGCTGAGTAGGCTGCCAGATTTCTGACAATCCCAGGCATAGAGAAAAAAGGGACAATAAGACCACAGATAAATTGCAAAGGATACGCTTTATCACTAAAAATGGTGATACTGGCAGGTATGGGATAATACCCCTTGAGTCTCTTATTTACAGAGGGCAGTGGAACTACAGAGGAAAAATCCACATAGTTTCAAAAAGACTGAGGGAAAGCTGGAAAAGTATCAATGTTCCCAAGGAGCTGGAAATTATGACCCCAATGATGTTAGCAGGTAAGGACTTGTCAGAAACAGCAACCATCACTGGGCAACCCCCTAAACTCATATCCAATTCAGTGGCAGCTCTGAAAGATGAGGTGATAATTAGAGCTTGAAGACCAAACACAGAACAACATCCTCTGAAAATATTCAGTGTACCTGCCTTCTCACTCACTTGCACTCCTTACTATCAAGCTTAACTCCTTGAGCTATTAGAGAACCTGGTTGTCTCCTGCAATTTAATGCCATTCAAGAGACAACCAAGACCTCAGAGAAAAAAAATTGCATTTTGCAGTGACATTTCACCTTCTGCTTTTGAAGTCTATGATAATATTCCTATTGTATGAAGTGTATGATCTCCACATCAGTGGGTAAAAATGTTATGCTAAATCCAGTCCTTTTTAATTGCTGAAGACTGTAACAAATGCAGCATGCCATGATCTAGTCCTGCAGTTATAGTGAGTGTCTACACCCTTGGGCATTCAGACAGATTTCTTCTGCAGATATAAATATATATATATATACACTCAGACACACACTTTGCTCAAATCCGCAAGCGCACACACATCTTTATAAATACAACCAGGCATAGGACTGTATTTATTATATAAAACTCTTGCTTCCCTTTTAATACCCAATTCATGAATAATTTGGGAAGACTGAAGTATTTTCTCCTGCGTCACAAAACTTATTTGTTTGGCTTCCTCATTTATCTTTGGCTCCGATTTGCAATTTATGCTTTCTTACAGCTTTCAAATATCTAACGTTTCTTTTGTCCCTTGCCCATAACATTTAATTTCTCTCCCACTGATTATTTATCTCTGTAATTTAAAGCTATATTATTTAATGCTACAAGCTATAAAGTGTTGGGGGATGCCATTTGTATGAAAGATGCTTCACAAAATAGAACTGCATTGTCCTATGACTCCAAGTTCTTCATAAGTAAAGTACCTACCATTTCCACAATCATAGCACAACCATCCATTCTGTATCAATATATTGTTTATTTTTTAGGATATCAAAATGTACATGCTTTGAAATATACAGAAACAGAAGTACTTTTTTTCCCTGCTGAAATATTTGATCTTGAATGTCTTAAATGAAAAGGAAGCAGAAAAAGCTTTGGCGCAAGTAGCAACAGTGACCTCTAGTGTGTTTTTCAAATTTCTTCCACTGAATTTACACCCATTTTTCCTTTAACCTTTAGGGCATTATTTAAGAACAATTTTCCGGATAGTATTTGGACTAATTTTCTTATTGACTCTACTCTATACCAGAACATGATTCTTGGGCGATCTTCTTTTATCCTTGTAATCTATGGTAAAGTAACTGTGTCTCATTAATGACTGTAATTATCATATATAAAGTTGTCATTTAAATGAGCAATCATCTCTCTCACATAGATATGCACACACACAAATTGAGCTTTATTTGTAGCAGGAATTGAAATTTGGCTAAATATCCTATTTAGCTTCAAGCAGTAAACATCAGGAGCACAGATTGCATTGGTTGACAGAGTTTGCCAGCCAAGACCACAGTTGGGGTTTTCTCCCACCACAATTTTATTTTTTTTAAACCACACTAGTCTATACCATGCACAGATTGTCTTTCAGATGAGGAATGTTGCAAGAACACTCCATAGTGCATACAACTGTTAAATTGGCACTGCTGTCACTAAGCCTATGTCAGCACTTCCAATCTAAGATGCTATTTTCAGGAGTTTAAAATTCAGTTACAAGAGCTGTGCACTTTATGCACGTGGCCCTTCAGGGAAGGAGGTTATTCTGAACTAGAGAAGCATGTGTTGGCATGATGGGTGGATTTTTGTGCGTGCTGGTGTCTGGGTATTAGCACGTTTTGGAGGCACATTGCAAATTTTCAGGCATGACCACTGAGCCCTGCTGAACTTTTAGAAAAGCAAATACAAGACCTACTTACGACGCCTACTTTCCCTTTCCTTCTACAGATGTCAAGGCCAGCTTTTCCTATTAATAAAATGTTTCTCTAAGCTCTTTTGATTTTTAAAAGTACAAGTGAATTTTTGAAGAAGTCCAGTCATCATCAAATGAAACTACTTGCAGGTTCAGGAGAACAGAACTGGGAAGACATTAGCAAAGCAAAGCACCTGCAGACTGTGTGTGTATTAGTGAACAAAACTACAGACACAAAGAGTAGCTGAGCCCACTTATGTGCAAAGAGAAACCTACATTCCACACTCTAAATTATGTTTGTCACATGGGCACTGATATTTTAAAGTGTGACTCTGATTTTTTTCATCCTTTCATGTTCTAATGGTAACACTATCTGTCCCTGTAATGTTATGGCTGAGAAACAGTTTAGCCGGCATTTGTGCTTAACCTTAAGCAAGAGATCTCAGTGCAACTATTTACATGCCAAAAGAGTGCATCCTCAACAGGCTTGTTGTGTCTTCTCTTTTACATCACCAGCAAAAGAGCATCTCTTACTTCTTTGTTTAAGAGACAGAGATCCTTGTGATCTAACAAATCACTAAGGTGTATGTTTTAAGAAGAGAAGATGACAAACCAGGACTCCATCTTTCAGTCATGCTGCTGAACTTTCAATTTTCCTTCCCACAAATGTGTGAATTGAGGATGGTGATGATGGTGATGGCCTCAATTTGATTCCTCTGGCTTCTCTCAAATAGTGATAGCACCCCAACATCATTTTTTATTTTAAATTAAAGAGTGTCTGCATCCATTCAAGGCAAGGGAGGAAAAGCTTTGGTCACAGATTTAGATGAACAAATGAGTTTAAGAAATCCTGGGAAAAGATGCAAAGGGATTATTATGTGTAGATCTTCAATGTGTTAATTGCACTGCTGTGGAGGAGGAAAGTCATATTTCTGCTTGAATAATGGAAAAGAAAAAGAGAAATAAGAAAAAAAATGAAGTTGCAGAGATCCCATGTGGGTCTCTTGAAGGGCTTGGACCTACATTCCTTGCATATCTTGACCCATCTAATGAAAATCAAGGCTTGGTATTGAGAGAAATGAAATTTGGGATTACGGCAGTGCAGTGCAGATGGTGAGAGTGGTCCTGCAGCCTCATGACAGAGCAAGAGCAAAATGCTACCCTGCTCCCAGGCAGGCACACACCTGAGGTAGATAAAACATTTTGTGGCCTCCAGGAAATACAAGTGGGACATTACGGCTCTAACGTCTTTCAGAAAAGGGAAGCATTTTGTGCATGGCCAACCTCAGGTTAATCCAGGGAAGGAGGTGGCAAGGAGGCGTACAAAGCTAACACAAGCCTTTCCCACAATTTGGTGAAACTGGCATCTCCAGGAGCCCTGGCTTCAGACTCATCCTAATGTCATGTCTCATTCAGCAAATATTCCCCAAACCTGGCATCATTACTGCTCCCACCCTATGTTAGTGTCCTGACAACCCATATTGTTGAACTGGACTCTACATCTTCTCCATATAAATAAAACCCTGTATCAGGCTGCACAGCACTGATGAATGCTGGTTTCTCCTAATAACAAAGCACAGATCCTGGAGTTTTCAGAGCTTTTCTTCTTTTCCCCTTACCCAGCCTGTAAACAGCATAAATTAGTAATCAAAAAAATACAGCTCTCTGAATCTTTTATGATGGTGTCAGCAAGAGAGAAATTTGCAGACCAAAGGCTCTAATACACACATATTTGTAAAGGTAGTCTTTGTTTAAGGAGAAGAGTAGAAAGGCTGGAGGCTTCTCCCTCCCCTCACCTACTCTTTGTGAGCTAATTATAACCTGAATGAGCTGCCTGTCTCAGGGTCTTTCTTCAGGGCACTTTCCTGAACAATACCACAGATCTACATCAATTATCTCTGAAATCTCTTTTATTACTTGGTTTTAAAGTACCCACTTGTAAAAAAGTTATGTTGCACCCCAAAAAACATGAAATGCTGCTGGAGCACAGATTGAGCATGTGATTCTTGATTCTTCTTTCCTTCCCCAGAGTCAACAAATATATATGCATGTGTACATATCCTGTAGATTTATGGGGTATATTGGAGTAGGCAGAATGATACAAAGCCTCTTGCAGCAAGACTGGTGAGAGCCCACGCTGCACATTAGTAACCATGTGTCTGGCCTTTATCCTGTCAGTTTGGAGTTTCCCCCAACTTTAGATTGACCACTGAGGCTTTGCTGAGAGCAAAGGCTCTCTCCAGACCTTTGCCAAATCCTGAAATATGACCTCCTGTTTTAGCCTCTGTGCAGATGGCAACATCCCTCTCAGAGCAGTGACCTGTGGGTTTCACCTGGACTGAATCAAGTCCCTAGTTTAAGGATATTTGAAGCAGAAAGGCTGCTCTGCTTCAACCTGAGGTCCCTGGCACACCTCAGTAGTAGAAATCCCGTATAGAAATGGGGCAAGAGAAGCGTGATTCTTTCCTGGTTACAATGACCTGTTTCCTAAAATCAATGGCTCCAGGATTTCCTGACCTGGAGGTTCTGCCTACTTCATTAATAATCACCGATGGACCTCTTCTAATAAAGTTGCCTAATCCCATTATTTTATTCGTTTTGAATTGAGTTTATTCTTCAGGTCTCTTCAACATCCTCTGTTGATGAGTAGCACAATTTCATTACATGTTATGTGAAGAAGCACTTCCTTTTGGTTTCATTTTAATAAACTCCCTGCTTTGACTATTTCTGGTGCCTTCTCTGCTTTGCATTCATTTCTTCCCAGGCTGAATGAGGGCTCCATGGGACCCACAAAGCACTCATGTAGCAGTTGAGTAGGAGAAACTTCAGTTTTCCCCCAACACAAACTACAGAGATGTTGTTGTGAGAGAGATACTCACCACTAAGCACAGGTACTGGCATCCCTGCCAGCTTCCACAATTATGATACAACCCTGACTTGTGAAAACTTCCATCACATGTCTGGACACAAGACCCTTGCAGCAGCTAAAACAAGCAACAGCACTGACCTACCACAGCCCTGGTTACAGAAAAGCCCAAGTTTTGTGGAAGAGGGAACAAGGAAGTTGAAAGTAAAATAAAAATAACCTAATTTTCAAAGGTGTTTGACCCTTGATTCACAAAGAGTCGAAGAGGTGCTTTCCTAGCTTAAAAGAAACTAACCCTGTCCTGGAATCAGGTCTACAAGCACAAACACTAGCTTTATGGCAAAATATTGGCAAAAGTGAGTGCACATTACTGGTTTGGAGTTAAGTAACAGTGTTCATGGCAGTGCTGAACAGAGCTATTATCTCAGATATATGTGTGCAGAGAAGAGAAGCATTCTCCCTGCTAAGCACATGCAAGTCCACTGCAGGTGTAGTGACGATTTTCCCAAGAATCTCTGAGAGAAGGTCTGGCAATGATGGCATCTGACCTGAGAAAGCTTCCCCAAACATCAGTCTTTTTACACTTTTAAAAGGTGGGATGAATCTTACATCCCTTAGTCCATCTTTTGAAATGGACTGTCTTACTAAGTTGATTTTTTTTATTAGATTCTTTCTCTAAGAAAGAGGAAAGAGTTGGGGATGGGGTGGGGAAAGTCCAGTGTTTCAATGGAAAGGGAATAATGGTTGAACTGGAAGTCTTCCCAATTATAAATTAAACACTGACATATTGAAGAATAGCTGTATTATTTTTCCTTGTTGTTTTGTGGTTTGTTATTTCCCCCTAATAGACAGTTTTCTCCCATCCATCTGATTGCATTGCTTTGCCTAAGTTTGATATTTCAGAAATCCAGACTTCACTTTCCAAGTAAGAAGAAATCGTACTGGCTGCAAAGGTATCAATATTTCATCAAGTCTTTGTTCAGCACTGGTTTTAGCTTTTCTTAATGGTGCACTTTACCAGGCAGCTTTTTCATACATCATTAAACAGCAGCTATAGCACTTGTGCCCTGTTTCTGATTTACCGTAGATAGTAATGTTTAAGATCACATTAAACACCACACATGCTCTCAGCTATTTGAGCAACATCAGAGTAATGAACAGTCAATAGTCTTACTAAATTAGTACCCTTTGGAGCTCTCGTTACTGAATCAAATCAGTATTCTTGGTCCTCTGGAGAAGGCAATTCTAATGTGAAATAATGAATTTAGTGTCTAATCAAACTTAGGGGTTCCTTTTCCCTTCTGACATTCAAGAGTAAATTATATAAATTATGTAAAATAGATCTAATACTTCCAGCACCCAAGTCCTGCAAGACGCTGCTGTATAATTGCCCTGAATGACAAGGTCCAGCCGCACACTCAAAGTCTGTGAGGGAGGCAAGGTAGAAGAGCTGTTCTGGGGTTACGGACATTCAAACAAGAAAATAGAGTTGGAGTTCACTTTCCAGTTCTGACAGAGGCTTTGGACAAAACAACATATAATGTACTTGTACCTCCACCTCCTATCTGCAATGGGAGACTATCACCACTTCCTAATCCTAACCTGCTTTTCATGGTATCTATGTAGCAACATGGGAAAAATGCTTTGCATTAAGCACCCAGCAATGTTCAATCCTCATCACAGATGGCTAAAAATGTTGTTGTGATTAATTGCAAGAGATCTCTTAACTAAAAGGAAATCAGAGGAAGAAATCAAGATGAAATACAACCGATCAGTAAATAACTTGCAGACCCTGGCCAAGGGGTCTCTGACCACAGGAGACCCTGGCACTCACCTCCCTGAATCTAAACACAAAGTAAATTTTCATAGTTGCTGATCTGCCAGTGGATTCCAAGTTACTGGTACCTAAGCATGTATGTAGATGCCCAATTCCACATTCCCTTTTTATTCTTTAACTCATAATCCCTATATAGGCATGAAGAGCTAAGTGTTTGCACTGATCTCCATAGAAACAATACGGGGCTCTGAAGGAACAAACCGTACCATTTAATTTAAGAAGCAGATGCTTCAGGAAAGCTGTGCCATTGGCCTATAGGACAAAAACAGACGTAATAGAATTTATGCAAAATTTAGAGGAAAATATGTTTTCTCTTCCTTGTCTTCCATTTTCAAAACATATCACCTACCAATAACATCATTAGCCTTTCAAAGCACTCTGCAGTTCCTTGCTAAGAAAGCATTCTATTTTTTTAATGACAACTTATATTTCAGAAGTACAACTCTGTGATTCAGCCTCAATATTCTTTACGAGTCACTGTTCTGATTCTTAATACTATCACTCTTCGAATTAGGGTGGCCCAGTCTTACACAAACAGCAACAGGGTGTGAGAGTTGTATTTAAAAGCTGAGCCTGATTTCATGCCTGAGCAACATCTGAATGCATCATATTTTTTTTTTATATTTCAAGGAAAGTACATTCAGTTCTAGAGAAAAAATTTAAAATCTCTGAGTTCAGTCTTCTACCCCTTTCAAAAATCCTCTTATCTTCTTTCTACCTGATCCCAGCAGATGACAAACAGGTTGGGACTACAACTGTGGCCTCTGTGCTTAAAAGTGACCTCTCAAATATTAGACCCCAAAAGCACATGAACCAAGAGACACCTTGTTCACACTTTGGGGGTTCCCTACCATATACTTTCATCAAAGGCTGGCTGTTGAAATTTTTCTTTTGTGTAATACTTCAATATATCACAGTTACCTTTAATTGTGCTGTGTAGTTAGGGACGCAGATACAGTGCTGCTTTGACCGTCATTATCACACTCTCCCCATCCCCTTGGTTTTCAAAGAGAATTTTCATTCACACTGGACATCTAGCAAATCGGACTTCTCTGGAAAACCTAGCCTAGTTACATTATGAAATACACAAGATGACTAATCTACAGTATAAGAGCTTAATTAACCCAGTTTCATATTTCATCTAAACTTTTAGGAGAAAGTCTAAAATTTCATTTGTTAAAAGCCTTGACACCTACTTTATTCTCTGCATAGAAGTAATGTCTGTCCCACCTGCTTTCGCTCCCTAAATCTCATGTGTTTTCTAAGACTTTCCGGCAACTTAAAAGAGATTTTTTTCCACATGTACATATATAAAATCATCTGGATGAACCACTGTGCAGTTGCCTTCCTCTTCCTCCAAATCATAGAGATACAGCAAAATACAGCAAGAAAACGCAATTGAAATTTTTCCCCAAGAAGTTTACATTTCCTTTTGCAAAATCCTTCTATTTTTATTCACATTGTAGACTCTCCATCCCTTTTTAAAAGAGTCTCTTTTCTGCAGTAATTTAGAACTGTATCATCTCCATATGAAACTGGAAAACAAGTATCTACCAAAATTAATTGCATTTTTCCTTGCCCTTCCTACAGGATGGTCAAAACATTGTCATGACCATTTGCGTGTGCCTGTGCGTGGTCGGGTGATAGGGAATTTTTAAAGAAAGAGGAGAGGAAACAAGTCACTTCCCAATTAGTTTAGCTAGACAAAAGCACACTGTAACGGCATGCACTCACTTCTTCACAGTAACTTCCCTGTGAGCTATCGCTTGTTAAGAGGTGGGTGATGTCGATGCCACCCAACATACCCTTCACTGTACATTTTCCCTTTGAGCCACAAGCTGTTGCAAGAGGAATGGCATGAGATGTTTCTGCGGGATGGTGCAACTGCAGCAGCACACTGTGACCATGCAGCTTTGCTGGCCACAGACCTGGGCTAGGATTACTGCAGGACACTATGCATGGTGCAAGGTCCAGGACTGTTGTACCACAGCCCAGTATACAGTGCAGCTGTGCTCAGAGACTCACAGGAGAAAACAACCATGTGCAGCAGCAGGCTTTCACCCAAAGTGCTCTGAACTCAAAAGAAAGATATTATTGATTACAGCTGGCCGTGGATGAAGCCAAAACATAGGAAACAGAACTGATGCTTATCCAAACCAAGGAGGCTGTTTTTCTTTCCTGCCTTTGATTGATTTTGTCATTCACTTGTGATTCCTTACTACTTTCTCCTGCACAAGGCTTAGCTAGAGAGCCTCAAAGAAAGCAATTGATCAGGAATTGTGTTTGAATAAAGAGAATTAATTTAATGTTTTCCACCCACCCTTGTTTTGTTTGGGCTCTTAAAATAACAGTGATTCCAAATCCCTCCTCCGGCCCAAATCCTGCAATGACATGTACCTTTAACTTTGTAAGCAATTCTTTGCCAGTTCTGGATTCAATAGCTACATAAAATAGCTGTACAAGTCTCTGCATATTTGGGACCTTGAGGGCACATTGTTCTATGAATAGCAATAATTAGCACAGATTAATTGACAAGGAGAAATCAAGTTAGAGCTTTCATTTCATTTCCTTTAACTGTAAAAACAAACTAACTAACCAACCAACCAAAATCCCTAAAAATACCCTTTATTACCTGAAGGTCTCATTCTTTTTTGGGGATCTTCCAAAACCACTTGCACTCTCTGAAGGTTATGGCTCCTGGCATGCAGAATCATCAATTTTGAATCCCCTTGGCTTATGCAGGCATGCAATTCATTGGAGAAAATGTAAGAGTTTTCCTAACATTCATTGGTAGGAAGGTTCCAGTTTCCTTCATCATAACACATAAATCCATCTTTGCTCTTCATCTGACAAAACTGTGAAGGGCTTATACATCCTAACAGGACTATCCAAGGTTCTACATATCCCTCATCCTACTTAGCAATCCCAACTGTACACAATGCTTAAAGTTTCAGATCCATCAAGCTGTCATCTCTGGTATCCGCATGTAGAGAGGTTTTGGCTCGAGCTGGAAGTTTATGAGCAAGATTAAATCAGTGCTAACATCAGGTTCACATTTAATTCTTTAGAATAGCTGTGTTCTTACAAGGTTTTGACCTCAGCAAGACACGAACTCTGGGAGATGAGCTCCTCTCATGAAGTTTCTGAGGTCTGTAATAGTGGAAATCTCCCAAGACACATCCTGATGATTTATCTCCTCTTATAAATACATGACAGAGCACAGAGCATCCTGGTTTGTCTCACTGAAAGCTGTAGGAATACAAATTTACAAATCTAACACTCCTACCCCAGAAAATGCACAGAAGTACTCAATTTGGGGGAACCAGGCCCATTCCCAGTTCTAAGGTACGAAAGCTTTCTAGGAGACCATGATGTATTGGTAGGATACAGCATACTTTTTTCTTTAGGAAAGCTAGGAAAGACTGTATGAGATTTAATATTCCTTATTTATTATTGGTTGTAAAATGTTGTTCAAAAACTTAACAAAAAGCAAAACCTTAAAAAAAAAAATAGAAAGAAGAAAAGGTACTTTTGAGCCAAGTTCATCCAAAGTCTATGACAGACATCTGGGAGGTTACTGCAAATACTTTACAGCAATATTCATTCATTCATTCATTCCATTTTGAAAGGAATTGGATTCAATTATGTTTTCACCTTCTCTGTGTTTTCTTCCTGTCAGTGTTCTAGTGAACAAGTTTTCTGGCAAAAATTTTCAGAACAAGTGACCCCAAAGGAAGTACTGAAGAACTCTCTTAGAAAGCATTATAAGTACATTTGCTATGAATAATCAAACTAGATGCCTGATTGCTATGTTTATCCAGGCACAAAGAAGTGACACTTCATAGCCTCTTTGGCCAATCGAAACAGAACAACAGACCTTGAACGTGTGGCACATGCAGGGAACAAGGAACAGATCACTCATTATCCAGGGAGCAGACACACTTGGAACAGCCATAGGGGCCACTTCTGCCTATCCCAGCCATGCCACACTGACGCAAATGTGAATAGCATTGCTGACGTCTGTGGAAACGGATCATATCTTCAGGAGCAAGAAACAAAGAGGCAGTATAAATAAATGGTTTATGCCTAATATTTAACAAAAGCCAAGTTGAGGCACGTGTGGCAAAATCTACAGGAGGCTGAGCTTCCTTGCAGACTTGTGCTGAATGCCGATGCTTCTGAAAATCATTCAGGCTAAGCAGCCAAAGGCAGCTGGATATGCAAGCAGGAAACACTCCCATATGGATCTTTGGCTACAGAATATGGCCTACTAGCCCAAATTATAGCTAGCCTGGGGACTCCTATGCTGCAGTGGGTGTTTATGTTCTTATTTTAAAGGCGTACTCCCTACAGAAATCCCTGCTCCTCCTTTACTTGACTCCAAGGAGGAGTCAGGCTCAAGTAGCTGTGACGCATGCAGCTGAGCAAGTATTCATGCAAAGTTTATAGCCACATCTGTAACCTTTCAGGGCACTATAGTTTCTTGCCAGATTGCAAAGATAGAGAAAATAATGTGCTGCACATGCTCAGGTCCTAACAGCTGAATGTACACGCATAGGATATGTCGGTACAAAGGGCCAGATATTCCAGCTGCTGTCTATCAGCCCAATTTCATAACGGGGATCTCTATTTTCAACCTGACCCCTGAGTGCTTACAAGCAAGGTTCAGAATCATTTCCTCAGCTCAGACTGTTTACCATCCTGATTGGCATGAAAGCTAGGTTGAGCTATCCAAAGAAAGACGAGATTTAAAAGTTCAGTTAATTATACACATCTCTATCTCACAGGTTCATGTACTCCAAAAGGCATTTTTGGATACTACTGTCCAAACCAGTATTTTCAATTCATGTGGTCTGGGCTGGAACCTCTGCATTAAAGAAGTTATTGTTAATGCAAGAGAAAATACCTAGGGAAAGGTTCTTTTCCTGGGAAAACCACTTCCCAGCACCCATTAGATCGATCTGAAAAGTCAGCTAGACCTCTACAAGGAGACTCCCTGGATACAGTCTAACAAATGAAACCTCTCCATTCCCTAAGTAGTCCTCATGCAGGAGTGTTAAGGGATGAATGACTTTTAGAGAGAAATGGGTAAGAAGGAAAGACACAGGTATTACAACAGCTGTGCGCTATTTTAAGAATCTTTTAAATAGAGAACGTCCACTGCTACCATATCCATCATATTTAGGCTTTCAAAGCACCTAAACTAGGGTGTTGCTCTGATTAGCGCTTTGGGCAAGCCACCTTTTTTCTGGCCTTCAACTCTACAGGGCCCCTTTTGCACCAAAAGATAGATAAAAGCTGGCTAACAGTCTAGAAAATATAGTGGCAGCTTAGTGCTGTATCTCTTCCATCAGCTGGACAGATCAAAAAGATAGGGCTGGACAACTGATTTCTGTTAGCAAAGATAGTTTAATGCAGGTTTGCATCCCTCCTCCTTTATCCTTAGATAAATGGCACGACAGGAAGGAAAATTGCTTCCTGTCCTCCAAGAAACCCTAATGGGAGGAAAAAAAACGGATATGTTCATATCATTGCCAATAGCTGTATTAAGTCCAGTTGCAGCAATATCTTCCAGATGAAAGGGACAAGAGATAAAAGTAAGGTGAGATACCACCCCTCCATCTCATACCAGATGGGCAGATTCTTTTTTCAACATGTTCTGCTGAAGGTAGTGGGTACATCTGCAACCCAGTAGCACCACACATCTGCAACCCAGTAGCACCACCTCAGTGAAAAGTGGGATTTTGATTGACCTTGCCAAGTCAAGGGGCCTACAGCACTGCCTTGGTATGAAAGACAGGTGTCTGCCAAGGGAGGCAGGAGCCTCCCTTGGAACGGAAAATGTAACCCCCTTCCCTCCGAATTATTATAATTTTGAAATTAAGGGGCTTTCAGGCAATTATATGAGAAATAAGAATAAGAGTTCTTTACTAGTATATATAACAAAGTAATAATACAGAAATACTAGCTTAACCTGACAGAGTCAGGATACAACCTGACACCCTGCCAGGCAGGGTGGTGGTAGCAGTCCGATTAAGGGGTGGCTGCAGTCCTTTTTGAAGTGGTTCTGTTGAAGCAGTGATCCTGTAGAGAGGTCTGGTCCTCCTCGGAAAGTCCAGTGGTGGTTATGTAACTCCTGTCCTCTGGGAAACCAATAGGTAAGGACTGCTCATGCTGTTCCAAACCCCAGATTATACCCAGGTGGTGTTAGCGTAGAAACACATAATCACAGAATGATTATATGCAGGTGCTTTTATTGCAGAGCTCCGGGAATCGGGGTACAAACCCAAATCTGATTCCGACGTGAGTTCAGAGTGAACGCATTTTATACTCTATCTAATAGAATCATATGTCAATCATTAACGACCCGTTGTATTGTGAGCAGTCGGGCATGAATTTCAGTTTCATTGTAATCATTCAAGCATACACTGCAAGCCCCTACAAGTCCCCCTCTCACAATCATCCCCATGGTTCCTAAATAACCGTTGCATACCTTTAACACAGTGTAACGGTACTACCTATAGGCACACACACACACAGGTACAAAGTCACAAGATTTAACAGAAACAATGCTTATTCAGAGCCTATCTAACCTACTACATTTCTAAAACATTTTAACCCTATGCTAACAGTGGGAATGCCTGGTTCCTCCCCCTGGGCGGAGCATCTCACAATGGGATGATGTAATTCTATGAGTCATACGGTGGGTCCTTGATAGCCCATTAACAGAGATAGCTCCCCGAAGGGAGCTATCAGGGATGAGTCATGGTAGGAGATAACAAGCACTGCCCCATCTGCTTTAACAGCTTGTGAAGATGATAATAGAATACATACTTTTGGTTACATCTTACATTGTAACCTGGGACAAGCACCAATATTAACTTCTCAGTGAGCTGAAGAGACTCACTTTACACTAATAGGGCACCTCATCCTAAAGCAGACATCTATTCCAGGTTGGATCAACACCAAAATTTGCTGTGTTGCTCCCCTGGCTGTGAAGGAAGTCTAGACACAACATCCCAATATAGACTCCTACAGCAAATGTGCCCAAAGGCAGCTGAGTGCTGTTACAGGTATCATCTAGATATGAACTCACTTCTCAAAGATTAACCTGCAGATTTTGAGTACTGTCATTATATCAAAAGATGGAACACTTAAGCAGTATCCCACATGTTTTATTCCTACAATAGAAATGAAAAAGAAAGTCTTCCTAGACCTTGCTTTACTAGTTTTACTTCTGTTCCTTCTTACTTCTGGCTGGGCCAGAAATAATGTGATTTTTTTTTTTTAATGCCCAATTAACCTCTCCTATGTAATCACTGATTTTGATGATGTCAACCAGTGGAGGCATGTAGCTCCTAATATTCTGATATTCCATGTTAGACCCAGAGATAGCCAAGAATCACAAAGAGAGATAAAAAGTATTTAAAACATAATTGTGACTGTATTCTCAGACAGCAGTTTTCTAGCTCAGGATTGAAATGGGGTGATATGCTGCAGCAATATTTTCAAGCATGGAAAATCAGGGCAAAATAGTAGCAACCTCAGATATTAGGGTTCTTTTTTCCTACCCTCTTTAAATTCTTAATGTTCTTATCTTGCATTCCTCAAGACCATTTCCACTACATCAGCTATCCCCTTTGCAGAGAGCAAATTTCACTTCCTAGTTCTTAGAAGAAAAAAAACCAAAACGCTTGTCCAATTTCTCCACCATTTTATTTTCTCCAACACTATAGAACTATAAACCCTGGGGTAATTTGTGGCCAGTGACTTCCTGCTAAAAATACAAAGTGTTTTGCAAGTTTGGACAACAACTGCTAAAAGCAATGGGCCAGATTCACCTTGGCATCGCTCTATTTCTATGCTGCCATATTAGCACTTTAATCAACAAGCAGAACTGACATAAAGCACTGATGCATCAGGCCCATCATATAGAGTACACCCACTTAATCAGGTAATCAACTTAATCAGGACACTTCCCAAGGAACCAAATTAAGCCTAATGACACCAAGTGGCAAGGACTGCTGCTTAATTGGGATAGTAATTCTGCTTATGGTAATTGGGATGCCTGCAGGTGATTAAACGATACTGAGCTAAGAAGAGACAATCTCTCTGATGCTCAGAGACGCAGTGATTTGTCTCTCCTCAAAAACTTCTGTCAACAGTCATTCAGCAAAACAAAACTTGTAGAATCCTCTCATTTTGGTATTCTTCGAACAGAGCATTTCAAGATGGAAATAGGAACATAGAAGCAAAAAGGAAAAAACCGCATGTCAGAATCCAACACTAGGGATAGTACCAAAACCCTCACCAAACAATGATAAAAGAATCAAAACAAATACATAGCGGCAGATTTTTGTCTGGGTGAGACATAACTTTCAGTCGTTAAAAGCCTCTTTCTGCATGCCTTTTCAAATGCGCCTGTAGCTGACGTTTCACAGCACAGCAAGATTTCAGAGAAATGGAGGTGCTCAGACTCATGGCAAGTAAGGACTTTTTACAGAATAGAAGGCACATGTAAGGAGCAAAGGAGGGGATCACACATCTGCTACTCATGGTTTCCCTTCCCATTTTAGAGCACAGAAGTGAAGGATTTGCAAAGTGCAAAGAAAGAGATGGCTGGAAATCACAACTGAAAAATATTTCTTCTTAAGATTACTTTTTTTCCTTTAAAACATCTCTAATTGCTATCCAGAATAGGCATGAGATGCTCTAAAGTAAACCTGTCCTTCCTTTGAAATAGCAGTCAGAAATCATAAAGTTCTTCTGGAATTAGGTCACTGATAAAACAGCAGCCTCCAGAGTCATCACATAAGGATTGAAGGAACAATGTTTTCAGACACCAGATTTAAAGGAACAAAGTTTTCAGAAACCAGGCTTAAAGGACCACTTAAAAGTGCTTTTTACCTTCTAGGGGTCACTTTGCACCATTTAATTAGTCAAAATGCAGGGTCTCATAGAGCACTCTAAGAGAATATGGGAGGTGAAGTGCAGCTCCTTTTACACAGCATGTTTATTTGCAAAAATGGAGAACATTTTGTTTTCTCATTCTCTCTTGTATTGTTTGCCTACCCACTAAATGCACAGGTTTACAGCATGGTTGTAACTCCTTTCTTCATAGCTTTTTACTGAGATACAGGCCTGCTGCTTCTCCCAGTCATTCATTCAAAGCAATAAGCATTAATGCTCCCCAGCCCTCAGCTCTGTATCCCCAAAGCCATCCTAAGCAGAGGACACTGTTTAAGCCTTCTGCCCTCAGAGATTTCCCTAAAAGAATAACTATCTAATTTTTTTTTACTTTAATCAAATTTGACAATTGCCTCATTTTTGTGGCTTGACGGGACCCTCATATGTAATACTCCACTTTTCTTTCAAAAAGGCGGATTTGTTTCCTGCCACTTGGCTACTTCTTTTCCCTGGGTTTTGCTATGCCTTTTTTTCATCACATACTTCCTGAGTCAGTGTGCTTAACAGACACCTGTATGTTTTCAGGTAGGCTGGCTTTTACATGACCGTACAGAATATATCAAAGGATAACTCAGTCTTACCTCCGTGAGCATTGAATCTACTTGATCCTGATTTATTGCCCCGTCATGTTATTAGTTTTGTCAGGGAAACAAAACAAGGGTGTGTGCAGTGTGAGAGTAGAGGGGAAATTCAGATTCCTGTTTGCCTTCATACGTTTGCAGAAATTCCCGAAAAAGTGCTGTCAAAGGAAAAGGTAAGAGATTGAAACCCTAAAAAGGGAATTATGAACTCCCTAAAGACCTCCAAATAGACAGGCCTCTGCTGATTCATGCTTCTCAGATTTAGTCTACCCGCACAAGGGTTCCCAGAGGAGCACAAAGAGGGAACAACTCTCACATTCTTCCAAACCTATGGCATTTTTGTTTCCTGGTTCCTTCCGAGCACTCCAGGAGGAGTTTCCCTTTCATTCCCTGCTGGTTCCACCAGGCAGCCAGAAATTGCAGAGGTTAATTGCTTTTAACTAAAACCGTCCAATGCGGTCAAAGAGGCTGAGAGAGCACCATTGCAGTTGTTTGCTGGGAGATGCAATTTGCCGTGTGAACTCATCGACTTGGTGCTTCCACTCCCTCCCTTTGCTTTTGCCCATTTTGTATCGCATGAAATCAAACTTGCACAGCAGTTGCTGGTGAACCCGGTGAGATGACCCCTCCCCCATTAGCACATACAAAATACAATAAATAAATTCTAATAAATATATCTTAAAATCAAAACCATTTTGTGTTGCTTAACTGAGTGCATAACTAGTCCTTTGTACACATATTTGTACAAAGTGTTGCCTGTAATTTTAAAGATGCTTGCCTCAGGGAGGTTTCATTTTTCCATTGAAGTCCCCTTGATTTACTGTATGCAATATGTTACAGCTTCCTTATTTGCTCCTTTGGGACAGTTACTGACAGTAAATCTCTATTAAAATATTCTTCCATATGGTTGCATGAAAATTTTATTGCAGTGAGCCTGAGGCTGAAGGTCACAGCTGAGTAGCTGCAGTTAAGTATTGCAGTCTATGGACTCTGAGGTACATCTGTTCTGGGAGCTGGAGCAAAATTAGAATTTTACTGTCAATAGCAGTTCTCCAAAACTGGTTCCATTTGTTTACCGTCGCAGGCCCATAGCAAGGCAATACCCACCACATACGCATTACAGGCCGTTGTGGCTGCATGATTTAGATCTTTAGCTCCGATCCAAAAATTACAGAGTCTGGAGGTCGCTAGAGAGAGTCCCTAATGTATATTTCATTTACAAGACATGAAAATTTAATTTTCTCTCACATGATTTGACTCTATCACTTGCTTACACACTTCTTGGCATGGGCTTCCCTGTTCGTTGAAAGCTTTTCTGGGCTGTATATCACACAAACTTTATAACAGATACAAAAGTATGATTTTTAATCGACTACTTGAAGCAAGTGGCCAGGTTGCAGGAACACCTTGCTGTTGCTCACACAACCAGGTCAAGAAAAACCCCTATCACATCATCTGGCCACATGGTTTGGATGCCATCAGATCTGCTGGTTGGTACGTTTGGTTCCTGTTGTAGAATTGCCCACAATTTTTACAACTTGGAAAGCTGTTTGAAAACAACTTTCCACTGTGGAGGACCGCAGAGTATCAGAGTGTTAGGTTGCTCTAAACATTACATTTAGCAATTGTTGCCAGGGTCAGCCAAATGTTAATCTACTGCTTGTATTTGTTTGAAATAAAAAACGAAACACTGAGGCACATTTCTAAGCCCATCTTGTTTAGCAATGTGACATCTATCAGAATGGCTCCAAGCCAAAGCAGGCCTTTCCAATATGCAGTGTAATTTGGAATTTCTAAAAGAGAAATCAAACCTAAAATGTATTTGTGATTTTAACCTACGTTAACAACACTTTTTAAAAGGTTACAGCATGCAGTTTGATGGCATTGTGGAAAACTTCCAGCTGAGAGGTCTGAGAAGGTCAGGAATAGAGTAAATTTTTGAGACACTAAAGCCTGTTAGAGAAATGCAGTAATTTGGAGCACGATCAGCAGAGTTTCAGACCCCCAGGGAATCTGACCAGAAATTCCATAGAAGGGGATCTCACCACTGGTAGCACTTGTTCTGACCTTCTGGGATAGAGGTAATTTTCTGAATGCAACCAGTAGACAGAAGAGCTGGCAGAGGAGGAGGTGGGGAAAGTGTGATTTATACAGTGTAGTCACAAACGGGAATCTCCAGTGAAATTTGGATCACTATTGTGAAGCAGCTTCTTGAACAAGGAGTTGTGATGAATGTTTAGAATCACCTTGATATGTGTCAAGCTAGCCTTTTTCTGAATCAAAAGATGAACACCACTGTATGCATTACATCAGCCTAAATTCATAATGTTAGAGTATATCTGGATGCTAGGATACCTCGAAAGCCTACAGGATTTTTTAAATTATTTTTTTTAACAACAGCTATTTCTGGATTGATATCCATGCAAGAATGTACTTCCACTGAAAGTACAGCATCTGAAACCAGGCATGGCATATACAGCAAATGTTGAATAGCTAGAATTTCAATTTCCAATCTCACTATTAATTGCCCTCTTAAAATCTTACAAGTTAACAAGTACAAGTTAACCAATTCTTAGATCTCCACCAAAACTGCAACACATTTCCACATCCAGAACACACATATGGCACACAGGAAAGTTGTCTCCCTTTTTGTGGCCAAGCTATAAGACATGAAGAGTGATTTGGTTTGATGCCTGATTAAACTGCAGATGAAGATACCTTTGGAACTGGTGCTCAGTTCTCTGATTGTACATGATAGCCTTGTCATACCGAAAATAACATGCTTCAATCAAAAGCAAGTGGCTTCTTTGAGCTGGGAAAGTGCCATCTTTAAGCAAATGTCTGGCTGCCCATTCCTGACTCATTATGCATATTAAAACCATACAGAAATGTATCTTGCAGTGTAGACACCTATCTTGGTTTTACAGCTAAGAGTTAATTCTAATTAGATGCTTTGGTACTCACAGGCTTAATTAGTTCACTTGAATCTTATTGTTTCAAAGTAGGACAGACACAAACTTGCCATAATATTTTACCAAAGTAGATACGTAATATGAGAAAGTGAAACAAATTCCCCACTGCTCTCTCCCATGCCCTGACAAGCTGATAAAAATGAAATTAGCTGATTAAACATAGAAATAAAAAAAAAGGAGGCAGACATAATGACAAACTGTAATGAAGTTAAACAGCTGGCAGACTCCTTGGTGAATTTGCCACCTGATGACTTGTACTAAGATGCAGGCAATGCCCCCAGCTCACTGATCAGATGGCAACCCCTGGTGCAAACACCAAAGATTCCATCCTGTTCATTAATTGCCTTGATGGAAACCAGCTTTCTTTTTAAAAGGACAGAAACTATCCATTTAATATATGTGCATTT
Source organism: Edolisoma coerulescens (assembly GCA_013397115.1). Taxonomy (NCBI): domain Eukaryota; kingdom Metazoa; phylum Chordata; class Aves; order Passeriformes; family Campephagidae; genus Edolisoma; species Edolisoma coerulescens. The sequence continues at coordinate 215,768 of VWZW01006512.1, forward strand.
GAGGAGAAAAAATCAAATAAAGGAACAACTTACAGACCTCTGAATAAAACAGAGTAAGGCAAGACTAATGCTCTTGAATGAATTCTGGCTAATTTGCAGATTGGGACTGCACTGGCAACACCAGGCTCATATAAAAGACATAAATATATAAATTCTCTTTAGCTTGAGAGGAATGGTTTTGAAATACAGGAATTGGTAGATTCCCTCCCACTGAGTTCCAGGTGAGGTAAGCAAAAAGAATCTTCTAAATTTTATGTTAAGGAAAGCAGGAGAATAAATAGGACAGCCAATGTTATCACCACCTGATCACCCATTGATAACTGAAATTCCATTTCCCTTTACTGTTTAGAATCAATATCAGCAAGTACAAACCCAGAACCATCCTCTCCCTGGCCATTGGCAGCAGTCCCATGACAGAACATCACATCAGCACCACGTGCAGAATGCACACAGCAGTCCTGACCCTGAAAAACTGCCCAAACATATGTTGTGCAGGAGCACCTGCCTTGTCCCCAGGACTTCTCAAAGAAAAGGACATGCTTAAGTGTTTAGGGGCTCAGATGTGGCTGGTGTCTGTACCTCCCATGCTGCTTCCATCCCTACCCAGTAGAGCTTGCAGGCACCTGTGCAAGTGTTTGCTCTGTGCAAAGTCATTGCAACACAGTAAGATCCTCAATGGCCACAAACTCAGCTTTACAGGTCATCATACAGCTCCCCCACTCATCCACCAGACATGGCTTTCTACAACTTGGAATTTAATGTTTGGCATGAACTACAAGTAAATACTTCTCTTTGCAGGACTTTTAGTGCTGGCTCAGTACAAAATCTGTGTTATCACCTACTTGTATTCCTGTTGCCCCACATTTTTCTTACTTCATCTATGCACTTCCACACATAATGTGGGCATAGGGTGCTAGCCTTGTGGAGGGGAAAAAGTCCCACCCTTTTTCAAAATGATCTGATTTGTTAGAAATGCTTTCATTATTTGAAGCCTGTTTTGATGAAGGGGATGGCTTCTCCTTTAGTATTCATTTTTGCCATAGTTACAATCAACTTCTCACAGACCAGAAGAGCAAGGAGCTTTGTTGAGTACCAGAAAAAAACTTTTTACCATTCATTCACTCTTCAAGTTCATACTCTCCATAGAAATAATGTTAAAACATTCTCAGAAAACACATTTTTGCATTCAAAGATTTTTTTCATTAAGACTAACATTTCCCGTTATAAACTCTTTGTAAATCCTCCCCTTTTATGTTGCATTTCTTCTCATTTCCTTGCCTGTTGCATAAATATTATTTGTTTGCTTATGTTTTACCTGCATCACTATCTATTTTTCTTAAAAGTGCCTTTCACACCAAATTCTGTTTCACAATTTCTCTGCTGCTCATTACCAGGCCTCATTGCTTCTAACACCTTGTTCCTGACCCTTGCCCCAGCTCAGCTATCTTCTTGTTTCCCATTCCTCACTGTCCTTCTCCGTTTGTTCCCTTGCCCCTGCTTGTTCCTTTACTGCCCAGGTCACCCTCTCCTCCCCAAGCTGGAGTATACAGCAGGCACCCAGCAGGGCTGCCCCACTTCCCCCTCACCCAGACATCTTCCCATGAGCAAAAAATACATACAGCAGCAGAGGGGCCCTAGACATGTGTATCAAAAGCTTGATGCACATAAATTAAAGCAAGTTGGTGACTAATTTATTTTCTCTGTATCTATTAAACACAGCCCAAACTGCCCTGGACATATTTAGGCTGGAAATTAGAAGAAGGTTTATAACCATGAGAAGAAAGACAGCCTCTCAGTAGGAGAAGTGAGGGCAAGAAACCTAAATGGTTTCAAGATGGAACTAGATAAGTGTTTGAAAGATATCATCTGATGTGGTTGCCTTCAACAGCAGGGGACAGGACTTGATGACTTTGGAAGTTCCTTTCAATCTTAATTCTTATCTTCCTGTGTGGGCCAAATGTCACCCGCAACAGTCTGAGGATGAGCCCTATGGAGACGAGGCACAGGAAAGGTGGCCATAGGCCAGAAAACTGGGGTGCAAAGAGAACTGTTAAGACTAGAGTACCATCATGAAGGACCCTGAAGTACAGTTCAAAAGGATGACAAGGTGTTTAGTCTGCTCAGATGTGAATGTAACACCCTGTAGTGCCCTCTCTGCATTTCTTCCACACAGAAGAGGATAGCAGCTAGGATCTTCTTTCCCTTTTCTGAAAAGCTTCTTGCCTTTGGCTGGGAAAACTCAGGCTCTGAAGCAGTCAAGGGACATTTCCTCCCTGTACAAGATTTCAGAAGAATTGACACACCAAGTGACAAAGTAAAATTAGGTTAAAAGCAAAATCCAACCTCATCCACTGGGTTCAGTTGCATGCTTACTTTTACAGTGGCTGCAGAATGAGGGCTCACAGGGACAGCCTGGGCACAAACTCACAATTTACTGTGACCAAGCCAGAAGAGCTTGAGGAGGTACCTCCTGTCAGCTGAGCTGGCCCTGCCAGCAGTCCCCACCACAAGCTCAAACTGTTGGCTTAAGTCTTTATCAGAATATTGGTTTTGGCATCTTCAGCAAAAGAAATACCAGTGGATGTATTTTGCCTTGCAACAGAGGCAGCTGCCAGTGTGCACAGGGATGCTCAGCTGAAGGGAGGTCACTTGCTAAGCTGTTTTACCTCACCTGCCCAGAAATGCTGCGAGTGTTAGCAGCTGGGGATGACATGGTCAGCAGTGATGCCAGGAGGGCAAGCTGACATTTGTGAATCATTCAAGACCCCTATAACACAACCTGCATAACCCCCGTCAGACCAGCTCTGCCTGTCATTTATTATTTGCCTCTTTGCCTGCAGCTCTTTTTGAAGCTTTAAAAGCTTTTGGTTTTGATAGGAAAAAGACATTTGTGCCTTGCCTGTGGAAATGTTAGGCCCTATATTGTTTGGTCCACAATAAAAATATGTGTTTCAGTTTGATTTACTGCTCTCAGTTTACTTTGTCTTAAGTTGGCAGCATTTCCTGGGTTGGATTTTGCTGATGGCCTTACAATTTCTTTTTCTGTATTAGAACAGTCAGTTTTATGCTTTGTTATTCCAAATCCAGGACTATATTCAAAATTACTAGGAGTTGTAGCATTTGAAATCTGATTATTTACAGCAATGCCTCTACTTGTGAAGGCATTTTCAGTAGAAATTGTCTGAAAGCAGACACATGGACTCAATTGAAGACATGTTTTTAAAGTTACTTGTCAGAGGAATGAATCCTTCTGGACACTTTGGAGCTTTTAAGGGTTTGCTTTCTTTATAGTCAAATTATATTTAGTCAAAAAACCAAAAAACCACAACACCAAGCAGGTTTCAGGATGCAGGCCTGCCTTGTGAGCTGCCAGCATGACAGCCAGGCCCAGGCATCCTCCTCCAGGGTGGGAGGGTGAGCAGGCAGACCAGTCACCCCCACCAGCCACTGCCCTCCTCTGGCTCCCTCTCCTGCCACCCAAGCTGCATGAACAGGTACATGAGCTCCCCATGTCCATGACTAGCATGTGTTGGAGGCAAATCCGGCCAGCCCACATCCACTTCTCCCCTTCCACATCTCTCCAAGTGTCTATCAGGTGCTTGCAAACCTCTCCAGAGCCCACCAGCCCCCACAGATACAGCACTAGGCTCAGGAGATGACTTTATGTCACCAAGCTAAACCTTTTTTCCCTGTGCAGTTTAGTTTCCTTCCTGCAATGCAGGAATGAAGGCACCAGGCTTCACACAAGTGCCTTGGGATCTGCAGCCTGGAGCCGACCTTTCCAAAGGAGATAAAGCACCTTAAATTCCACCTCAAAGCTCCCTAGTCTGCTGCTGTATTACCATTACCTGCCTAAATACAAAAGCCTAAATAAAATCTAGTAAAACACAGCCAACAAGATCCTCAGAAGAAAAAAAGAAACTCAGTGGAACAGCTGGCTGGATATAAAGTCCAATAAAAACAAGGCATATGCAAAGTTTCCAGGCCAGCACAGGAAGATTTTTCCAAACAAGATACTATGCAGGATCACACCTTTCTGAAACTGATGTAAAGTTCATTAAAGAAAGATTATCTGTTGCTTGTCTTTATGGGCTTTGAACTGTTTGTTAAAGCTGTCTCTTCAAAGCTGTATTCCCTCTGACTCCTGCTGGATTCAATGGGAATCAACAGGGCTGTAGTTAGGGTTCCTATAGTGGAAACAGAATTTTGAAAGAGTTTTTCATTAAAATAATCTTCATGCTGGCTGGAAAATTCCTGAAGTCATGGGACACACATCCAGGAAAAGGCATAAATCCTCGGACACACAGACAAAATGGCCAAAATTCAAATGGATACCAGAGTTGTCAAAACTCTCCCAGCAGACTGAGGACAGGGCCAAACCAGATCTCCAGTCTTTTCACTCCTAGAGTAAGTGGATGGCGCAAGTCCTCACAACAAAAGTTCCCAAATGCTCAGAACACTCCTCCCCCAGTGAAAATGAACACCAGACCTACAGATAACTAGATTCCCTTAAAATATGGTTAACCTTTAATAGCTGTCTCTTCTGAACCAGCATGCTTTTCTGTGGAGCAAGAGGAAAAGGAGGAGAAGCATGATGGCAGGTGTATTTGCTTCATTTTCCATCCTCTGATGGAAATCACTGATTTCCTATTGGTAACGCAATAAACTAAAGACAAAATGGATAAAAGTATTCAAGCAATCCCCTAATATTTTTTTCATCCACTTAAAAATACGAGAACATAGTGCTGGTTTAACCATGCTGGGAATTAAACCTGTCATATCTAGGTTGACATTGAGCGATAGTTCTTGCTGCTTTCAGGGGGTTCTTTCAGAATAGAGTTGATCAACAGGCCATAGCAACTCCTTTGAGTTATTTCTTATACCACACACATTAAATCACTTGAAGCCAACATATCACTGACACAATTGACCATGATAGCTCCTTTGGAGCACTTACAGTTTATCACACCAATGGGGTTGTCACACACGCTTGCAAAGCCTGTGAGATAAACACCTGTGTTTTAAAAAATCCTTTACTGCACAAGCTCATGGCCATTTTGGAAATGCTGTGACTTTCTTTATCCTTACTAATTACCATCCTGTTGAGCATTTGCTCAGTGACCTTCTAGCTGCACCACTCTGGCTGAAAAAGGTGGTATTACCTTTCTTTTTATCTGAGAATACTACCTTTAGAAGGCTAAGGAAGTGTTTTGCTTTGTCAGGATTTATTATTTATTCTGTGGTCATATCTTGGAGTCATGAATGAGAGACTTCCTTCACTTGCAGTTGAAATCCTATCCTGAAGCATTAATATGCTTCTCTTTCACATTCCATGCTTACTGCTTAATTTGATTTCAAATGGTGTATGTTACTACAGTTCCACTGAAGAGAATGGAAAGAGTCCAATTTACACCATGTAAGAAGCTGGCTCCCTGCCACTGAAAAATAGGCAAAATTAAACTTCTCAGAAATATTTTATCAACACACTTAAGGCCTTGAAGATAATGCAGCCAGTGACAAAACCACAACTGAGTTATTAGGAACAGCATGACATGCTGTATGAAATCTGAACAGCATTTCAGAAAAGAACACAGGCAATATTTTTGGTCTGTACCATTTGATATGAGATTTATGTCTAGATTTCCTTCAGAAAGTAGTTTAATTGGCACAGCTCATAAACACTTGCAAATTCTGCCCTGGACATCACCAGCCCATTTCAATCTATCACCTCAAATGCAGATTTCAATGTCTAACTTTGGGCCCACTGTTAGGCTGGACATAATCTCAAACACCACGGTTTGAAGTTTAAAACAAACAACTGACAAATGTAAACATGCCACAAATACCACAGAACAGACTGTGGTATCTATATGTCATGCCTTCCAGCTCTATCGAGGAAAAAAACCCTGATATACTCAATACTAAATTGAGACGCATTTATATTAACATAGCAGGAAGCTGAAAATCCAGACCAAGTCGTTGTCTGTTTTAAGTAAAAGCATTGCATCAGCAATTCTATTTACTCAATCCAAGGCTGCTTTCATTTCTTGCTAGCTTTGCTATATATTTCTATTGAGGGAACACTTTCTCAGCAGCTTTTAGTCACTTCTTAAATGCATTTTATGAGGAGACAAAGTCAAATCACTATTACTTAATTAACACAATTGTGAAGACTTCGCTCCAGCTACACAATAGCTCTCCTAATCTTGCAGAAGGATGCATGACTTCATTATTGAGTATATTGTTTCCTATAAACATATAAAACCCCAACAATAACAATCCCATCAGCTGAAATGAAGTTATCTGAGAACAGAATTAAACTCTAAATGACCCTTTGCTCCAGTCCATAGACCCCTATTAATAATTCTAATCTAATCAGTGTGGATAAATGTACTGTTGCAGCCTATGCCAGGCACTCTGCCAGGAGGTCCTCCTGCAGTCCATCTGATTCATGCCAGCCCAGAGCTTCTCTGGAGAAGACACATCTTGCATGGAAAGGCCACTGGCTGACTTGTTCTGTTATCTCTTAGTGGCAAAGTCATGTCCTTGCAACTGATAGACACTTTTCTTTGTAAATAACCCTGGAGTGACTGATAGAGCTTTTGCCAGACAAAGCCTGTAAATAGCTAGGCATTATTCATGCCAGGCTTGAGAACACTGTGTCACAGCTGACAAATTTATGGTAGATATGAGCTCACCTCTTCCACAAATATATACTTTCCCAGCAAATTCATCACATGTTTTAATGGCCCCATACTGAATTTGTCAGCTGTCTGTCCCTGCACATTGTTTCCTTTGGATTCCTGTCAAGGATTGTTTGTTAAAATCACCTCCCTGTTCCATCCTTCAACTACTAGCCCCAGGAAAGATCAATGATGACACATCTATTGATAATATTTTATATACAACTATTTGGGTCATAAATCATTTTAACAATGCTGATATGTTTATTGAGTGTCTGCTGGCATTGCAATTATATAGAAAGTGATGTCACCCTAAATCTTGGCTTGTTGGATTGCTTTCTGTTCCCTCCTTCCCACTCCCACCCCACTTCATAATTAAAATATGTCACTTTTTATTTTGGCATTCCTAGTCTAGAAGCAGTGAGAACTTTGGCATTTTAGTGAAGGTGTGAAGTCCCAGGGCCTCTCTCTCTCCCATTAAAACCAAACATGCAAATGCATTTCCCAGCAGTATGTGAAAGCACTGTTTCAAATCTACACAGATCCCTGGTGGAAAGTGGGATGGAAGGAGGGGATGGCAGGAGGACATCACTTCTGCCCTCTACCCTGACTCAGGACCCTTCTCCAAGGCCTGCACAGATGGCTCTGTCACCAAAGTCAAAGGGCCACCTCATGAGGGAAAGGAGAGGAGAGAAGATACTGAAACCCTCTGGTAATCAATCCTGCAAGAAGACTCAGGTTAAAAATCTGCCCTCTAGCCCTGTTCTGCCTGCATACTCAGCAAAATCTCCATTTCATGCAAACCACTCCACCTGCAGACCTTTGTTTCAGAAGACTACCAGGAAAAATCTGGAAAGCCAAACAAGTTGCCGCTTCTCTTGGGTTTGCAGTTTTCCTCCCTGCACAGCTGCAGCGCCAGGGACTCCCCAGCTGTTATCCCCATTGTACAGAGGGAGCTGACTCTACCATTCAGCTCTCTATATTATTTTGCCTTTTAATTCATGACTATATTATGCAGTCACAACACTTCTAAAAAAAGATCTATAGCTTTGCAACTCATTTAAGACTGTTTTGCTCCTTCGTGAGGTTGTGTTATATGTACCCAGAGAGAAGAAAGAGAAAGCAAGAGAGAGTTGGCCAGCAGGAAAAGTCACATTTGCTCCTTGAATGCAAAATGTCATCATTCATTAGAGAAGACTCAAAAGCATATTCTTCTCCCAAAAGCAGACAGCAGGCAGGATTTACTCTACTTCATCATCTATTTCATCAAGTTGCTAGATTTAGTTGGCTGCCTTTATTCTTAATTTTTTTTTCTTTTCTCTTTTCTTTTTCTTTTTTTTTCTTTATTTTTTTTAGTCCTCTAAACATATAGGATAAATCATCTTGGTATGTGTGAAAGATTTTTATAAATGCACAAAGGTGAAAAGAGCCTAAAGCATTTTTCCTTGAGATGCATATTTTCCTTTATGTACCAATATACACAGAGCTGATTTTGTCATTACCAATGATGGGACACACTTCTTAAAACATATTTCAAATATGCAGCCAACTAATTCTGAGTTGTCCCACTGATTTCCAACTTTTATGATCTGCCTTCACAAGCCTATAAAACTGGACAAGAACCCTGATGAGAATTTCAGGCCCTATAGAAATAGATTGAGAATATAGTTTTTTCTGTGGTACACTAGCACATCAACATGTAGATATAACCTTCCTCATGGCTTTCCAGAATGTGATGCTTCTAAGGCCAGATTTAAATTTCTTTTATCCCAGTATAACCTCACTGTGTCAAAAGATATTAATTTAGATCTCCACAGACTGAAGCAAGTACACAGCCTGGTCCTGGATTTCAGGTAGTGGGTCCAGCTAAGAAGAGTAAATCTGCCAAAAAGGGCAAAATTTAGAGCTGTAGCGAAATCTAGCTTCTGGGTTTGCAAAGGATGCAGATACATTTACTATCTGGATTTTAAAACATCTCTGAAAGTCTCAGGAGAACAAGTACCAGAGACAAACAAAAATTTCTGGTGGATAATTGCACTTTTGCTTTTGCAGCTTGCCTTGTTCACGCTGTAAATGTTTGAATGAATCTTGGCTGAGCCTCAATTTCTTTAACAAAACCCCCATACCAGACTACTTTCAGAGGTTGTCCAGCTTGTTGCAAACATTTTATGGTTTTATAACTCTGAAAAGTATTTTCCTGTTTCTGGTGCTTCCATTTTCCTTAACACTGAAGGCTAAGATGCCTTACAGCCTCTCCATCTTTATCTTAAAGGAAATTCTGGTAGAGAAGAGGGAAGTTAATTCTTTTCCATTGAGAATGCAGAAATGCACTAGTTATGGGGGAGCTTAGCCTAAATTTTACTGAAGTCAAAAAGAAAGTCTCCAACTTTTCTGGCCTCCAAACAACTGCACATTCCATTATAATGACTACAGGCATAAATCAGCTCTGGGTTATGCCGTCAGATAACCCACTAGATATCTACTTAGCCCTATTTGGTTTCAACAGCATAATTTATGTACGCACTCTTCAGTACCTTGTGTGTATACCGATAGATGACAAATCTTGATACATAAAATTATAATAATTGTGGTTTCCACTCTGAACTGTGTCTCCTGCTGCCATGTGCAAGCGGAGGCCAAACATTCCTATCTAAGGAAGGCTCTTCAATCTGATTGAGTTGCTAGGCAATGTGAACATATGATGGGAACCAGGCAGACCAGGGTTCAAAGTGCCTCAGAAAAGGTCACAGGTCCTCCCAACTTTGGGCAGTTAACCACAGTACCCACTTTCGTGGCCCAAATCATCTTAGACCACCTTTACAGTCAATGAAGTGTCACAGCTTTTTCCATTTTGGTGATTTATTCTAGTTAGGACCCCCTTATTCTTCCAATTATTTAATCAAAAGGTACCAAAGAGGTACCTGGGATTAAAGCACACCTTTTAAATGCAGAAAGTGAGAAATACATGCAGGTGATTGTAAAATGTAATTTACTGCGACAAATAAATGTAAGGATTTGAGACACCTATTGCTTCATCAAGTCTTTTTTAGAAATGCAGTCCTAAGTATCTTCAAATCCATTTGCATCCAGGGTCTTGTTCTGCTCAGAAAGAGGGTGGTACTTTTCCAAAGGGTCATTAAAAAAAAAAAAAAAAGGTATCAATGCCAAAGTTGGGTTAAAACTCATGTTTAGATACTGCCTTGGCTCCAATCTCATGTATAGAGATCCCTATCAGGGGCTCATAGCTCATGCCCATTTTAAACCTGGTTGAACTCTGGAACAGGCACTTATCTAACAAAATACATTGAAAAGCATGAAGAAAAATATTAACAACAATGATACATCCTTGCAAGTATATTTGATACATTATTTGGCTGTCTTTATTATCAGGGGAAAAGAAATGCCCTGCTCACAACAGATTCCACAGTATTTCAAGCACGAAAGGGGTTATTGAGTTTGCTATTTTTGTTGTATTTTGGGGCAGTATCCTATCTGTAGTCATAGCAACCCCAATTCTCCAAAAGACTGTGAGAAACTTAATTTCTCCTCTATCAACTGTTTATATCAATTTTAGCTTATTCTGCTGAACTTTTCTGTACCATTTGGGGTTTAGATATTGCTAATGCTTTTGCACTTTAAAACACAGGATGGACTGGGAAGAGGGGATTCATTCTCACATTCAGTTAGCAATAACCAAGCATGTGCACTTGTATGAAACTTTTGCCAATTCCATTATTTTATATACAAAATGTCATTATGTTCCAAAGTGTTATCATTTCCTTTTTTCCCAGACAGTGACTGTCTGTAACATGCTGTTCTGGAAAGGCTCCCTCCCAGATTCTGGGTATTCCTTTACTGTTTCTCACCACAAAAACAAAGGGAAAAAAAAAAAAAAGGTGGAGTATTGGAAATCCAGGCGTATAAAATCCAAGGACATAGGTCATCTATTAGTTTTAGCCTAATTACTGGTCTTCACTTGCACTTCACTTACACTTCACATTTTCCCAGGAACAATGCTTTAGAGGAACTAGCTATCTTTACACACTGGGTTATATTATGAACCTCAAACAACTACTTATGAATGGGCTTTTCCAACAGGATGAAAGCTGTGTTTGATTTAACTTGATGTATATTTATGTGACAGAATCTAACCAAGTTGGACTTTGTGCCATAACCATAATGTTTGCACTGTTACACCTGGGGAGGAAAGCCCTCCCACTAGAGTACTGACAGGATGCCAGTGACAAGAAAGTTTACATAATAAAATCAAGGTTTAAAGGATTTTTACATCTGTCAGTAGAACAGTGATGACGTTCCTCATTTACAAGTATGGCACACAGCTCCAGCTGCAAGTAAAATATTAAGGTTAAGACCAAATAACAGCCCATGCAGACAGATAGAAACGTGTTTTACTCCATGCCTTGTTTCCTCCTCCAGCAAAGTTCCTGAAGGCTGCTTTGCTGGGAACCCCTCTTCTAACACAGCCTTTTGAATGTAGACATCAGTGTGCTCCTCTTGTCATCCAGCACGGCCAGATGTGAGCTAGTTCACAGAGAAACAGCAGCCGCAGAGCGGTGTTTACCATAGCACTGGCACTGCAGAGCACTCCTTGGCCCAGTCACTGGCTTCCACACAGATCTCCTTCCCCCATTTTCTCTCTCCCTCCTTTGATGGCCACAATTTGTAGCCCCAGGGAGTAAGAGGCAGGTGACAGAGCCACAGGAAGGCACAATTAATCTCTGCTTTGGCACTATTATCAAGGAATGTTTATTTTCAAAAAACGCATAGACAAGACTGACTCCAGTGCCTGAACATTGACCAGGAGCAATGCTGAAGGCTTCTGGTTTTGAAACTCTTGGCTAGAGCTGATCCCACTTCCTTCACTGAGCTGCTATCAGACCCCTAAGGCCAGTTCAGGCATCAGCACAGAGAATGTTAGGAATATACTGTTTTTCTTCTCTCAGAACTGCCAAATAGAGTGCCAGAAACAAAACTACTTGGAGAGGAAGAGGATGGAGAGCAGGAGATACAGACAGAAGGAAGTAAAGGTAATGACTGTTCAGTTTTCTTACTGAATGGAAGTGTCAGACAACAAAAGAGGGTTGTAGGAAAGTACAGTGACTCATTTGACTGGCCAAGATGCTCTGAATAACCACCTCGAGGAAGTGAAAATTAGCACTGCAAGAGCTGAAGGAAAACTCAGCTGACAACCCAGCTCACTTTTTAAAAGGTAAAGTAAAAGCGCCTGATGATTTCAAACCTTTGTAGCCAAAAAGGATGGGGAGGGGAGAGAGACTCCAGGAACCTAAAGCAACGGCAAGGGAGAAAAGTGCTGAGATCACAGTGCGAGCTTTCTTTCTTTAATGGATCCCTTCCTCCTTCACCCCAGCAAGGCAGCTGGCACGTGGTATCTGGGAGTGCAGATGGATCAGCAATGTCAGACATGCAGCTGTGCATATTTAACACACAGGGATCTTATTATCTATTTGTTGGCTAGCCAGCAGTGGGCTGATTTTGGAGGTGATTGCTCACAGTTGTAGAGAGAGAAAAATAGAGAGTAGTCCATAGTCATTAATCTTACACAACAGGCTGCACAGTGTTAGAGCCAGAACTGCTACTCTCCTGCATCTGTCCCTCCCACTAGCCCTAAATCACTTCTTCTCAACTCTTCTCCATTACTGAGAAGAAAATTGTCTGGGTTGGAATTAGATAAGACAACAGCACAAGCAGCCCTGCTACATGAAATGGCTTTTACGAATTTTTTCAGGTCTCTAACAGGACTTTGGTCTTGCCATTGGCCAGCCAGTGTGGAAAAAGGAGAAAAATTGAGTTCAGATGCTGGTCATTGAAATTTTAAGGTTGGGAATTCATTTCTAGCTCACCATAAGGCCCTCTTTTCTGAAGCTTTTTTCCAATACATCTCGATTGGTGGCCAATGTACATGGCACATACAATCTTTCCTCCCTCACTAAGCTAAGTCGTAATGTCTAGGTCTTCATTTAATAATACCTCTAAAGCACACACCTGAACTGATGCATGGGAAACTGTCCTTCTTGCAGTTCATTTAAAGTTCAGCCCATTTATAAGAGTTTTGCTGAGCCACAGCATAAGCACTTGGGCAAGCTTGAGCCCATGATCACACTCCAGTTCTCCTTTCCTCTCAAGTTGGAGGCAAAATGGAACATACCTCAAAATAATTATCTAACAGCAATGTTCTCAAGGAGAGGAGATTCAACGAAGCGGCTGGGGTCTTTCTCTGTGTGTAATCCACAGGGTAAGAAGTAATGTGAAAAATCTGCGGTGTTTCCTAAAGGAACAACAGCCAGTGGAAATAAACATACGAACAGTAAGTTCTGCCTCCCAATATCGACTAGCAGAATCAACTCATTAGACCTAAGTTTGTTCAGTTTCCAGCTGATCAAGCTTGTATGCCTTGGGAAGTGGGCTTTAGAAGATAATTAACTTCATTGCGTCGAGTGAAAGAGGTTTTCTATTCCTAATGTGTAACTGGATATAGGAAAAACATCTGTACTGGGAAACAGCAGCAGGGACGGAGACACAAGCAGGTACTGGAAAATGGTCATAGTCCTGAAAACATTCAGGATATTTTCCAGAATCACTGCAAAGTAGAAACCAGCCATACCTAGAGGGGAAAAAAACCCTACAAAATCTGGGGAGAATGGGGAGCTGAGGGGGAGAAGAATTCAAGAACTTTGCAACTATAAGTGAGATTCTTTCAGTGAAAACAGACCACTTCAAAGAAAAACAGCAATTTCAAAATTTAAAATATGTATAGTAGTAGATAAAGCTTGGGACCACTTGCAGATATTTGCACCTTTTTTATGTTTTTATTGCAGCCTTGTTCCATCACACACAATGTAAAAGCAGCAGCCTAATCTTCCAGCAAATGCTTACAGTCCTAACTCTAAAATAAAAATTGTTACACAGACAGATAAGTTGTTGTTACACGGTCAGAAGCAGAGAGAGACTTCATGCCTGTGAAGACAGCCTTAAGCCATGTTCATCCATAGAACAACAGAACTTTTGTGATTTTCCTCAACTCCCTGCAAAACACCCACCTGCCTTATCAAGACTGGAACTCATCATCACCAAAAAGGCAGCAGGAAGAGTGACAATAGCTGACAAGGAAGGTGCAACAAGGGAAAGCTTTACTGAACACAGAACTAGCTTGAAAACAGGAAAAAAAATAAAACAGCAAGGATTTTGTATGGAGACTGAACTATGAAGAAAGAAGATGAGGATTTGGAGGGTTTGAAGCAGCCCCTGACAATGCCAATATTTTCCTGGACTATAAGAAACTCTGGCCTCATTGAAAAGGCTGTGGTTAAATACCTCAGACTTTAATGAAAGAGATTATGTTTCACTAGAAAGGAACAAAGTCTCTTATCAGCCTATACTCCACAATGAAGAAGAGGTCAGATTCAAGTGGTACATTAGTCAAATAATATCATCTGAACATTTACTCCAAGCTCACTCTTTTGATGAAGGCCACAGTCAATAATTACTAATGGGCAAGAGAGGTTTATTTGATGGGGACCTGACATTCATTTATAGCAGATGCTGCCATGATTAATTGATCAGAAGGATAGTAAGTGAAAGAGTTACACTAAAAATAATGCTCCTAACAGAGAGATGTAAATGTGCTATTGGTCAGCAACATTTCATAATTAGGTCACTTCGGGAGCTTTTTGGGTCACTGATGATGGAACAGCAGCCAAAACCACCAAATCTGCCTGCTGTGACAGATGCCCAAGTTACTGTTGGGCATAAACACTACAGGTGCTGGGGAAGAAACAAACCTTACAGCCTATAAATATTTTAGACATGGCAGATGAATAATAAATTGGTGAGAACAACATAGTGACATGAACTCATGTGAAACTATACCACACACTGTGGACAATATGGCCCACTGCATTAAAGCAGGACATTCTAAAAAGCATCCTTAAGAGCTGGTCATCAGTCTTCTTGATCCTGTTCCACATACACCTAATATCTGGCCTGGATACAGATGATGAAACCAGCAAAATCAGAAATGTTGCCTCTTGCCATGAAGAAACTAGAAGAATCAATTTCTGCACTATTGTACAGAAGCTGCTAAACTTTCTGCAAGTAAATATGGCAGCCCCATGCACCAGAGAGGATACAGGTAAGGGAATATCAGTGGTGGAAGATGCACACCAGCAAGAATAACATACAAATATGAAGCAGAAACTAGAAAGTGTCCATCATCCATTATCTTTCTTCAAAAGAAATCAGCTCACAAAATTTAGCTTTTATTTCAAAATTCATAAAATTTTAAAATGCCCAAGAAATTCCATCCTCAGACTTGGAGCATGCAGTAAAAAAGGGAACTAAACCTGAACCAACCCAGTCTAGTTTTATGTTATGAAACCAAATTACCACTAATGAAGTCCTGGCAAAAACAAATCATTCCTGATTTTCCTGTTAAAGAAAGGAATTTCAGAGCCCCAGGGCCTGGGTAAAATAGATCTGAAATCCATATCCCTCTTCTCATCTCAATTTCTCCCAAAGCCAAACCTGAATGTCCATATTCTTAAAACAGCCACCAGCAATGCCATTAGAAATAAAGAAGTAAAGAACATGCTGAAATGACAATAAGACTTAATTAGAAACTGTGAGAAAAAAAATAATCATCTTCTCCATTAGGAAAAAAAATCCATTCTGCCAAATTGATTGACCAATCAATTTTTGGCCGTGCCAAAAAACCATACAGAAACTAGTCAGAGCTTTTCTGCTATCTCTTTCTGGGTTTGGATTGAGCTCGTCCTGACCAAAACCAAATTCGCAAAAATGATATGCGGGTAGAAGACAAAGATGTCGAGTGGAGGAATATAATTATAGGGACTCTTCAGAAATCACTGGTTAGGTCAAATACCTTTTTCCCCTGGCTTTCAGATTATATAACTCAGTGATTTACATAGGAATATTATTTAATTAGATCGGCACCAAATGACTCACAGTATTTTGTCATTTTAATGATTCTTTATATTTCTCCAGTTTGATGGGTTAATCATTGCCGATCACAGTTTATGGCCTCTATCTTCTTTATTGTGTTTTGCCTCCCATCAGCTATCCAAGGTGATGTGAACTTTGTGCTATTGACTTTTCTCACTCCTCTGGGGAGGTTGTCATGGAGAATTAAGATATTGACAAATCAACAGCCAACATGCTGAACTCCTTCCTGCACGTCATCATTAGGAATGTGGGAACCAGCCAATTTTTGGATTGTACAAAACCAAGATGTTCTACCACATAAAAGAAATCCTGAAAACCTATGTATGGGAATCTGTTCCCATTTAAAGTTCTGCAAATCTGGAGTAAAAGAAGAGTTTTAAATCTGTAGCTTAACAAAGACTTTTTAGTGAAAGTTCAGGCAGCAGAATTAAATGAATGAATTTCAGATTTTCTCCAATAATTTTAATCTTCTCAATAGACATAGTTTTGTTCCAAGAAACTGCTGTCTTCATTAGGTGCAACTGAACAAATGAACTAGGCAGAGATAATGAACACAGTTCTAACTGCAAGAAGTCATGAATAACAATTTTTTTTCAAATAATAAATGTTAATTTGCTCCTTTTTCTTCTTATTATTCCAAAGCATGGGAAATATTCTTATCATCTAGATAATTAGTCCAACAAAAATATCAAAAATATCTAACTTGTCAGTACAGTAACATTCCTCAATACAGAATCTCCCATCATTAAATAAAAGATACAAATTGACATAAAATTGATTTAAGTGTTTTTGCATGACTAGAAGGCAAAAAACCCCTATGACTTATTTAATAAGACATGATGGCTGAAAAAGAGATTAATTCTGATTCATAATTCAAAGGTTGCCCTCCCCTCTCTGTTGGTCTGTTTTGTGAACAGCTTTTGTGGATATGGAATTCAATTGCGGGTTCAGTTTTAGCTTGTTGCATTGTGTATTTGTCCAGGGGAAAATGTTATTCCCATGCATGCCTCTGCTTAGCTGAAAATAGGTCTCTTAATATACCATTAAATATACCTCCTTGTGCTCCCCCTCGAATGTTTTCCCAAATTTTAATGAAAATGTAATTTCAGAAATGTTTTCTTCCCAAAGCTGTTCCAATGCCAAGTAGTAAAAATAAGTCCAGCTTCTTGTTGTTGTTGTGGTTGCTGTCAGAGTGGATGATGAGCCAAGGAACTTGCACTATATGTTCTGCTTCCATTCCCCAGTGGAGAGGTTGAGATAAGCTCCTCCAACCAGGGTTATGGACACAGTGCCAGAAATGTGGGAGCTGGAGGGAGTGCTGGACAGTCTAGAAAAGCAAAGGAAAAATCTCCAGATTCAAAACTAAAGCTTTGCAGATCCAAGTCAACTCCCTATTTTTTCAATGGCATAATGTACTGCTTAACTTCAGGCTTGCAATATGAAAGTATTCAGTTCTATATATGCTTTCCTGTAGCACCAGTCACTCACCTCTTTTTCCTGTTTTAAGTTAGTTGCAATCTTGCCATGTCTTTTGTTTCACATCAGCTGATAAAATCAATCAAATCATCAGATGACTTCTTTTTTTTTTAATAAATGGAATTTACTTTCTGACATCTGTGCTCCATCCCCTCCTCCCTTTTGTAGATTGCACATACACTTGAATTATTACTGTTACAAAAATGAAAATCCAGGAGTGAGACCCATGAAACCCTGCATCAGGCAACTCAATTAATTAAGCTATTCGGTGCCATGCAGTGAAAACTTAAAGTTTGTCAAAGTTGTGACCTCTGTGAAAAGAACATGACTTTTGGAGTAGATTTGGCTGTAGACAATAAATATGAGCTATCTAAAAAGAAGGCAAGCCAAGGCAGTAATCTGAACTACAGGACAGTCTATGGAGACAGAAAAGGCATATCCGGAGAAAAATTTACATGTCTAAGATAAGCAGATGTCCCACCAGGTCATGCTAGGTTGTTGTTGTCATTGTTTTGATTGTTATTGTTGTCAGTATTATTATTTGCTATTACTGTTATTTACTTCTTTTAAGAACTCTGCAGCTCCTCAGGACATGTCACTAGGCTGAGTAGTGAGCATTATCTGCAAACCCAGCGTCAGACATGGAAACAATCTGGACACAAACACATAGGCAGGATAAATTTGGTGATGCCAACTTGTGATTTTCCTTCTTTTTCATAAGATAAAATAGGGCCTCTTTTTAATAAGCAGCTCACCAACTTTTCCTAGTGTTGCTCTCCCTCCATTTTTTATTTATTTCTCTTTTCCCATTCTCTTTCTACAATACTCCACCTTCTTCCTTCCTCCTCTGCTCACCACATTACAGAGTTATGGAATGGTTTAGGTTGAAAAGGACCTGAAAGCTCATCCAGTTCCAAACCCCCTTCCGTGGGCAGGATACCTTCCACTAGACCGTGTTGCTCAGATCATATCCAGTCTTCCCTTGCCAATAATTATCTCTTGCCCAAATATCATATCTGATTTGTTTTTGTCAAAACCAAAATAAACCAGACACTCTGAAAAATGAAGAAATTCTTGTATGAATAAAGTAAATTAATAAACAGAGAGTCTGAGTAGAAAAAGAAAATAAAACTAATAAGCTACATGACAAACATTTCCTGGACCTCTCCAAGTATATCACTTTGCCCAGATTGATGTATTAAGAAGTGCTGTGGAATTACAATGGGAATGTTCTCATGTGACTTTTTGTATCAGTCCCTCACCCTGCCTTCATTGCTTTTTTTCACATTCTCAACTCTCCAATGCAGTGCCTCCTAAGCTTGCCCAAAACTGACAGAAAAATGGGACTCCAAATTTATGGAAGGCATTTGGAAGCAAAGACTTCTGAAATCACAGTGAGAAAGTCTGATATATTGACATTAGCTTTACTCTTGAACCAGGGTGAAAAAATCAGAGTATCTTCTTGGAGCAAACTCAGGTTTTATTGTATGAACAGGAGTCTCAAAACTCTCTGTGAAAATACAGCTGCAAAAAGAGACCCCCACAGAAGCCAGGGGGATGCAAGGCAGGAGAGAAAAGAAACATGAATAACTGAAAGCAACAACTGCTGGGAAGTCAAAACAACCAGCAGCCCCTTTTGACTCCAAAATCTCTCATCATGTGTAAGCATTCAAGCTAATCTGATCTGGAAAGAAACGTATCCCTGGACATGTACAAAATTAAAATAAAATCAGTTTTCCTTCAGATTCTTCACTGAGACTTTTAAAACAGAAAATTTGATACATCAGCCAACTAGATACAGATTCCACAAAATCCCACAATATGAGGTCCCATCTCTAGTTTATATACAATTTATAAACAGCTGCCCCAAATCTGGGGGGCTGGTGGAGGGCATGTTGCTGCAAAGATCCATGCAGGATCCACGGGAAGGGGGATGGAGACACTCTGCCATCACCTTTGGCTATCAATCTGTGGAAGTTTCCAGGTTTATCAAAAGCTCTCCTTCAAAAGAGAGCCATACGTGTAAGCCATACCTCACATCCAAGTGACAGTCTTTGACTGACTTCTCTGGGAGCTGGTCAGCCCCAGATTTGTGCTTATTTAAATGAGTGCACACACAAAGAAAGTATTCAACTGTTTTCTTTCATGTATGAAATAATATGAGGTAAAAGACCACACCATTACCATATGGATTCATCTGTCCCTTTCACTTACTAGTCAGTGAAAATCTAAAGCCTTCACCTTTACCCCTTTGACCTACCCTGTGGGTTTGTCTGTGTCTCAGTATTTGGAGAAGAAGGGACCCCTGATTAAGAGGTATGTTGGGCCATTGGTCAACACAGAGCCAAGGGTCTCATCTCCTTCTGCATTAATATCTCGCTAGTGTTAATTGCAGTTATGGGTGAATAGGCAATACCGGAGAACAGAGGATGTGAGTGCTTTGCCATTACTGATTACCTCACATCACACATTCAAAACGAATTTGCTTGTCCCCGCAGTCCTTGGGGAAAAAAAAGCCTGTTGTTACTGACAGCTGCTCTTCAGAGGTCAAGGATTACAATAGTTGGAACACTGCAGGTCAAGGCTGATGTGAACTACACAGAGAAACTCTTCTTGCCCTCCCTGCAGCTTGGCTGTAATAAATGTTATCTGTGTCTCTCTTTATAAGCTTTGAATTCACATTAAAAGAGGGATAAAAAAAGGGAAAAATAAAGCAAATAAAAAATATTTACAATGTAATCTCTTCTCTGCACACACCTCTTCCAATCAGGCAGCTATGAAAGCTGTCCTCCTGGCAAGATAAACTATCATTTTTTAACAAGGTAGATGGATGCCTTCATATATTTTTAAGCTTGGGACAGGATATATTTTGTGCTTTATTTATAATGACATCAATTACACTTGCTCCTAGGTAATAATTCACTCCTTTATAATTATTTATGAGGTTATTTTTACTTTTTTGAAAGTTTTATGTTTATTGATGTGTTTGGTTAACGAACACTTAAATGACATGGTCAGTTGCTTTGCAAGATGCTGGAGAACAGCAAAATCAATATGTTCTGCACCTGAGAACAATCTTCTTAGTTTTGTAGTAATGATTCCCTGAGCAAGGTCCCAGGAGCCTGCAAGATAATTGCAATTCCACATAGTCAACAGTCTGTTCAGATCTATATAATCACTGTCTTTAGCTGCTTCATTTTGTTTGGTTTTGTTGTTTGTGATCTTTTCCATTAACATCTCTTTCTCTGTGATCGCAGCTGGCTGGTTTTTGCCCCCCAACTCCTCCTTTAGCTTTCATTTTAGAGCGTCACCTCTGTTGGATTCAGATCCCTGCACAGAGTACAGAAAGCAGTAGCTGTTTTCTGCCACTCAATTTATCTTTGTTGATTGCTACCTTTGGAGAATGAAAGTTCACAACACTCTGGATAAACATTAAAAAAAAAAAAAAGAAAAGACATAATAAGGCTTGGTATCCCCAGCTGAAGATAATTGATCTCCTCAGTTGCTCTCATATGCAGAGTACAGAACACAGACAAGTGTTAATGGAATAATATATTCTATGACCCCTCTGTGCTGGGAGGCAGACAGCATGGTGAGGGGCAGTAAGCAGAGTTAGCTCTTCCAGTTGAGAAGCTGGCAAAGAAATTTGTCTTCAGGTTGCAAGGTCTCCACAGATGCAAAGGAGAATACATGATGGTATTTCGTCTCTAAAGAGGTGTGCTCCAGCTGTGGCACAGAGGGTTTTTTAGAAGGGCAAGATCAATGGCTCAGCGCCCTTTTAAAGTGGTGATTGTATCTTTAGCATATTTGTGAAATGCCTCAGCCAGCAAATGCACTAAGGTAATTAATCAGGTCTAATCCAAAGTTAGGTTTGCGTGCAGAGCACATAAACCAAAAAGAGCTTAATAGAGTAAACCAGCCAGGAAAGCATAGTAGATGTAATCTGTGATCCCTCACAGTGTGGGCCTGGACAACTGGATGCCTACAAGATCTCCTTCAATACTCTGCATCAGATCCATAAAGACGTATCAGACAGTGGAGTGTATGGTGTTTTCACATAAATGACAGTGCCTGTCATTCCACAAGGTCTTTGAGTATTTGACACTGATCCAAAGTGTTGGGGAATCACTTTCTTCCTGTATCACCTCAAGCCCAAGAAAAATAAAAGCCTTAAATGGGGTGACACAACACTCAGAGTGAGGTTTTCTCCCCATGATGTTGAGGTATGGTTTGTTTGTCAGTTCTTTCTGACAGTCATCTGCCACACTGATGGGTTTTGAAACACAGCCTGATCCAATCTATTACCTTCCACATTAGCTCAAGGACTAATCCAAAACCTCAGCTACCATAAGCACCCTGTTGCAGAGTGTCCAGCACAGCTTCCAAGTGCAGATGCTTTCAGAGCAAAGAGAATATCTGAGGAGAGAAAGGATTTAGTAGGAAGCATAACTAATGATCAGAGTATTTCAATTTGAAGCTCAAGCAGAGACACCTGAAAGAAGAGAGATTTCCACATCCTAAGAACCTGAGAGCTGAAAAACAGATGTCTCAGCTGGACACCTAAATTATCAGGGTATTCTCAGCAGTCACTTTAGAAAATGTAGCTCTGAGTCCTTCAGTAAATATAAAACAGGCCAAACCATCTTCAAAATGGACCAGATAAACCCCCCCCAAACATATTATTTGGACAGTTACTAGCTGGTAGCTGACAAAACCACTTCTCCTGCTTCATTTAGAAAAATTTAAACTGGCATCATTCTTATGACTTTCAAAATAGATCAGTAGTAATGTTAACATGAAGAAATCAACTGGAAAGATGTTTGTAAATCTTGATCAGTCAAAGAGATATAGTTACCTGCTTTAAAGGAAGATAGCTGACTTTTCTACTTCCATTAACTGTTGCCAAATCTCATAAATGTAAACAGAGAATAAATCCTCTCAATCACTGAATATGAATATTCTCCTGGGAAAATCCAGATGGCATCCAACTTGATTTATGTCCTTTAAAAAAAGCATTTGTTTTATAAGCCTAGGATGAGCCTTAAAATATAAGTTCATGTGTAAAAAATATTATGGCTCAGGACCTGTTTCAGAAAAAGAAATTACATCCTCTTCTCAGCTTCCAACCACTCCCCATGCTGAGAGCAAAGGCACATGAACTCAGGGTCACGACATCGGCTCGGAGGAATCTGTTAAACTTGGTATTGAAACAATGACCTATAGCACCATAACCCTTTTTCGGGCTGCTACTATGGCTCCCAATCTTCACACTGAATTAGAAGTCAGGGCCTCAATATTGGTAGGATCTGAGCCTATGTGACTTTTCTACAGCCAGAAAAAAGAATCTAAAGCCTTCCCACTTCTTTGCTACTTCCCATCTGTGCCACTTCAGGTGAAACAATACTCCCCCAGCCTGTATTTCATAGATGCTCCAAACATCCATCTTCTAACATGTAACACCAAATATTCCACACCTTTCTTTAATGAGTAATCACCAATTCTTAATAAATGTAGCATTACTGGCAAATTCAGGCCAACTATGAAACCCACTGCTCTCCTAGTCATAGGGTATTTCCTAAGTGTGAGAGGGACACTGTGTCTTACAGCCACTCATTACTCTTTCCTCATTTTAGATGTCCTAATGAAATAATTATAAAAATGCATGTCTTTTATATATATATACAGATAGATATAGAGAAAGAGAGAGAGAGAGAGGCCATATTAAGCAAAGGTCAGAAACAGGAATGCTCTTTGTCTGGGGAGGCCGGAGATCTGTGAGCTCATAGTGGTGGGAGTGAGTGAGGTCATGCTAAGAAAGGTTTGAGGGGAACAATGGATAATAAACTGGTAACTTCTCTGTGTTTTGCATTTATGCCTGATTATTTGGTCAAATAACTTACTCCCAAACTTGAAAATTTTCTGTATGCAAACATACCAACACACACACACACACACACATGAAATACACACTCGTTCACTGTATATGAAAGGCCCGTGCCATTTTTTTTTTTTTGGTCTTGGGGAAATTGAGAGAACATTGCCAAGTCCATTCTCAGTTCTACGCTGTAGAAGCCCAAACTAAAATTACAACTGAAAACAAATGCAGTGACCTTTAAAGGAATTGAGAAGAAGCTATTTCTCATACGTTACTAAATGCTATATTTTAAAGGTTCTAACCTTATTTGCTACAAGTGTATAATATCGAGAAAACCTTGTGAGTGAAGGTTCTGTATTCATCACACAGCCCAAGTCACTTACAGAAGATGGGAGAAATTATTACTTTTTCCCTTGCAGACATTAAAGTTCAACTCCCTTTCCTGTAGTGTTTTGCAACATTAAATAAGGTTCAGGGATCACTCTAAGAATTACAGGCTTCTCAACAAAAATACAGGTTCCTGCAAGCAGCCATAGATGCATCATCAAACAGGGAGAGCAATTTGTGAGATATGCATGTCCTACACAGCTCAGACGAGCTAAGGGGAACTGGGTAGTGCTATCTGATATTGACACAGCATAAACTGTATTGAACAAATTAGTCTTTTATGAGAATTATAAGAGAAATTGATTTACAAGATACAGTTTAAAAGTAAAAGATAGGACAACAAGAGACAGATCAAGCTCTTGTCATGCTACCCATAAGCCTGCAGTTTAATTGCATCAAGTAACAAGTGGTGTGAGATGGTGTATTTGTGTAGCGCTTTATTTAGTGTCTGTCAGCCAACAGAGACTTCGTGTTTTGATGCTTAAAAGGTCATAAAGTGAAATGTTAACTTTGCTTTATTTATTATTATTATTGATTGATTTATATTGTACCTTTCATATGCATAATGGTACTCTACACCAAATAAATCAAGGAGTATAAAACCTTCATTACAGCAAATAAGAATGAGAACCAACAGAACCAGAAATGCCAATAAAACGCAAAAGTGGTTGGTAAACAAGTGTGGAGTTTATCTGATTTCTACAAATTTGTCTGGAATTTGCTGTATGGTTTATTGTGGTGTCAAATATCTCACCAGCTAAGTTCCTAATAAGAAAATACAACATATCAGGTAACAGACAAATGGAAGAGGTGGGAAATGCAAATACTTCAAACCAGTTACAATGCTGCTTACAAAAGGGAATACAAATTGAGTCAGGAAACAACACTACGAAAATATGTAAGATCTGAAATTCCTTAGAAACTACTGTAATATTTATAATCAAGAAATACCTAATACAAAGACAGTCTGCTACCACTCAGATCTCATTCCTGCCATCCAAGTCCCTGGCCCTGTAAGCTATAGAACAGGCTTTGCCACGAGCTGGCAATTAAACACATAGTTTATAGAATCATTGCTAGATATTACGTGTGAAAATGAAAAAAATATGAAGAAAAGCTCCAAATATACTACATGAATTATTTTTTTTACAATTCATTTTTAGTCATCCAAAATTATCTCCATTTGTTTCAGTAGAACAGGATTGTGACCTTAAAGACCTTAAAGAGTTACAGGCCCTGGCTGTGCTTTAAAGCAGTACAGGAAATCACAGGCATAGATATGGTGCTTGACCTTTAGTGGTGCAATGAAACCACTAAAATATATGTTAGGCTGCAAAATGCTGAGATCTTCTACCATGAAACAAAGCAGATATTGATTTTTCCTATACACCTTTTAGTAGGACAGTAAGTCAAACATAGATGGTGCCAGATGATTCTGGTTTGTTGTGATATCATGCAATGTGTTCTGTAAAAGTCAAGAGTAGTGGGGTTTTAGTGCTTTTGCAGCTTGGTTTTCTGAATTAAATTAACCAAAACTGAGAGTTAAATAAATGTGTCAGCAATGTCTCCTTATACCTTACACAAAACGAAGTTCTGTAGAAAGTCAGGTTCAATACGTGAGGGGATGAAACTTTGCTGAAAGGATACAAGACAATGTTTGAGTGAACATGGCTGGATTTCTGACTTAACCACTAGGCAGAAACCAAAGAAAGACTTACAAAGTTCCCTGTCTAGTGGAGGAGTCTATGCCTCATAAAAAACAATTGCAAAATTCACCACATATGAATCTGGAAAAACTTAAGGATTTGGGAATCAATAGTTTTTTCAGTCGTTTAAACTAGCTTACCCTGAAATGTAAGTACAGCAACATATATTTGACTCTTTAAGAACAAATGCTTCTCAAGCAGCTTTTAGATGCAAGACCCAATGGCAACAAACTAATAATAGTTTCATATAACACATATGTTTCTGCATTTCTGCACCCCTGAACATGGTGTGGATTTTTACAGACAGATATGTGAGCAAGGACAGATTAGTTTTTGTGGCTTTGGATATTAGTCTGCAATGCTGCTTCTCCCACCTCATGGCAGGCCCAAGAGGCTGAAGGCAAACAGTACTCTAGAGTGTATCCTTTATGCTCTGCTGCCACATGATTCTACTTCAAATACAAAGATCTCAGTGACTTTAGTACCAGGTGCAGGGGAAATGCTTGTGAGATCACAGAGGCCTCAATGAAAACAGCAGGAACTGTCAGATTAAAACTGATTTTCAATCTGTCCACAGAGCTCTATACATTTAAAATTTGTAATGAAAATCCACAGACAATATGTGTCCTATTCTTAGTGACCCTTGATAGGTCACTAAATGGTCTAAGGGTGCTTGTGTACTCAGTGCAGGAGTCTGGGACCAGTCACGGTTTCTCTGCATGTGTTTTGGTACCAGTGAGAGAGGCCAAGTGTTCTCCAAAGGCATATCGATCCAGCTCCAAACTAAGCTATCCACACTACCCACTTGGAATGCCAAGGCACCAGGCAGAGAGAAGATCCTTGACTGAGATACTCCAGTCTGTTTTGTAAAAGTACCTACAACCCTGTTGCCTTCAAGTCCTCGAGCTGCTGCTTCTTCTCCACTTCAAGCTAAAGTTTTTCACGACTACCAAGTCTGTGCTATCAGACAAGCTTTGTTCTCTGAACAAAGGGAGCAACATCAGCATTGGTGACCCAACCTTGCCATCCTTTCATATGCAAAATCTAGTCCTATAGCTGTACCAATGCTGTATGAGTGTCAATCCAAGCAGGAAGGCCGCACACTAACAAGAACAGAAGTCTTCAGCTGACTGCAACAGGAATTCATGCACAGCAAGCACAGAAAGTCAGCATTGCTGAACATTATTAGTAACTGCAGCTGGGTTCCACTCAGCTAAATCTGCCTCATCTACAAATGACCACCAGAACATGAAAAAAACAGAGGAATTGCCATACCTTAAGTGAAAAAATATGATTGAATAAATCTCGAGCATAAGACTTTGGGCCTAATTACTTAAATCCCCTTAAGACATTAAAAAAAATAGCTAAAAAGGCTCTCAATAATTTGTAATAAGATGCTTAGATAATGTGCTCACTATCAAGGGAAGTTTTCAGTTTCACTGTACTCCATTTTTTAACGTCTTGGCAAAGACCTTTTTCTCTCTCTCTCATGCTAAAGACCTCCCATTGACACTGTAACTTTAGCCTGGGAACAGCTGGTGACTATTTCTGATGAATGGCAGGTGAGAGAGTTTTTCATGCCAAACAACATGCACGCAGAACCGAATTCTCCACCCTCATTTCCTTCATTTAGCAGCTTTAAAGAAGCCTAAGACAAGGCAGTTTGGGAAAGTTAAGTGCTCACCTTACGTAAGCAGACTTTACAAGGGAGCAGAAGCAAAGAGGTAAAGAGCTGTGGGAAGGAGCTGTCTGTCCTTTGGCTTGGTATCAGTATATTCCTGCCCTACACAGAACTCTAGCAAGGACAATATAGACCAGAAGGGTACATGAGCAAACAGATGAAAAGAAATATCTTCTGGACCTGACCCAAAATGAAATGGTCTTCCTTCATAAAATAAAAAAACAAAATCAGTTGAAAGGACTAATTAAAATACTACCATTTCTCTCCATGCCTGTTTTTCTCATTTTGATTCTATTTTGGCCTTTAAAATATTTAATACGCTACATTTATATGTATTTTGGACTGAAGATTTTATTTCATAGTAAGAAATTTAAAAGACAGGGTTTTTACTGCAAGTTTTTGAATAGTTTTATTTCTTTTCAATTATTTCAACTGTAGCCCACTCTCTACCAGCATGAAATGTGTGACAGAACTTGTGTCAAACTTTATATCTAAACGTTTCATCAATGGGTAGATCTAAAGCATGGAAGTTTAAAGAGCAGCTGAATAATACTGTGAAGACGCTTATCAAAGATGCCTCTGCTGACAGTGGTTGTCATGGGCTTTTTAGCACACTGTGACTGGAGTCTGTTCTGAAGAATGAAATGTTTTGACGCGCTGTCTGAGGACTGACTGCTCAGTCTATCATTTCAGGTACACCAAAGTTCCTCCTGATTTCTGTCCATGAAGAATGCAAAAGTCAAAAATGCTGAGTAGCCTCAGTTGACTCAGATGTTACAGAAATCAAGGGCATTCAGAAACAACCAGGACTGCCGTGCCTTCCTCCCCTCCTTTTTCTAAGTTCATCAAAATAAACTTTTACATTGCTTCAGCTTTTCTTTTTGTGCCAAGTTCCAGCAATGAACCTGCTTTATTAAACTGACATTTTGCAAGTAGTTAGTCCTGAAAAATGACTAAACCCTTTTGGTATTATAAAAATCATCCTGGAGGCAGACGAAATATTAAATGAAAAAAAAAAAAAAAGCTAATGGAACAGCAGGAAATCTGAATAATTTCTTTTTTTTCACAGAGCAATGCTGATGAAGCAAGATAGCGATTTTATTCATCAATGAGGTAATTTATTTGGCAAAAATAGAAACTACCTGAATCTGGGCTGAAAATCAAAACCATGCTTTAGCTGAAATTCAGAAATATTATGTAAGTTCACTTGAATTGTGTTTTTATATCCCACTCTCATAATGACAGATTGGCATCCATACTAAATTAGGACCAGCCAAGAGGTGGATGGCAAACTTGAAGAACAGCAAGAACAGCATAGACCTGAAGCAAAGAGGGTGATTCATTTGGAAGGAGATGTTTTATGAGAAATCAACATTCCAACTTAGTTACCTGGCAGTTTGGGGCAATTACATTGGATATTTGAAACTGCAGCTGAGTTACCAGTCACATGAATTAATTTTATTACTCTCTCTTTAGTTAACTAAGCTTACCCTGAGAATCAAAGTTTCTAAGGAAATTTGGAACTGGGATTTAAAAAGAGCTTTTCAAAGCAAATATTATGTATGTATAGTATAAGGATATACCACCTTACTACATTTGTAGGAAGACTGGAAACATAGTGCATGCAAATTCACTTAAACAATAAGAAGATTTTTCTTCCCTATCCTTTCTGCAATTTTATGAACAAAGTGTGTAGTCACACACTCAAAGCAGTCAGGTACTCCACATACCCTGTACATACGGCAGTGTGCTTTTTTAACTAAATATACCACGTTGAACTGTATGCACTTTGCTGAAGCGCCTAAATCAGATGGGCGATTCCAAAAAACAGTTCATTGCACCCAAAAGTCAAGCTGCCTCCCTCTTTTTCTCTACTGATCTTAGAGGGAGGCTACAGAAATGAAAATCCTACTTAAAACCTTATTTAAATGCTTGTATTTTCAAGGGATGAAAGCAGGCTTTGCACTCCCATTATTTTGTTGATTCAAACGCAAATCTGTTTTGGCAAAAACTCCTACTGCCATGAATTTTTGTGAATTCTAACAATTTCAGAATATTAGTTCATCTGATAATGGGTAAACTCTTGCCAGTTACTACAAGGCTTTAGTTTTGTTTCTGTAGCAAAAAAAGGGTAGATTTTTCATTATGTTTCTTTCCACTGTGCTTGAAGGAGAAGTCACAACTGTTATTGCTGCCTAATAAAGTTAAGTGCCTGCTCTGAGCAGAAATACATCAGGCAGGGACTAGCCTGCATTTCATTCTCAGGACAGAAAGAACATGATGGTTGTGAACTGAAAATGAGATTATATCAAATGGAACAAAAACTAGATGTGGTCACAAACCAACCAATACAGAGCTTTGCTGCAAGGTTACTATTACTACAGATGACTCTTTCACCTTATAAACCATGTTTTCATTATGTTTCTGATAAAGGTACATTTGGAAAAGGACTGTTTCCTTGCCCTTTGAGAGGATTTTGTTTACCAGTTGGGTTGTGCAGCACCCTCAGATGAATTTCACCAATGAGCAGATCTAATACAGAAAGCTGCAGGACAATACACTGAAATCATGTATGTGCCTTTTGCTCTTGACACTGTAGAAATTAAACCAAATAAAACTAAACAAAATCTAACCTTCTCTGCTCTGCAGGCTGATACATCCCCAAATCCTTAATCTCTCCAAGTGCCTAGCCTAGTCTAGTTTCTATAATACCATCATACATTGCAG
Source organism: Edolisoma coerulescens (assembly GCA_013397115.1). Lineage (NCBI taxonomy): Eukaryota > Metazoa > Chordata > Aves > Passeriformes > Campephagidae > Edolisoma > Edolisoma coerulescens. The sequence goes on from VWZW01006512.1 coordinate 245,303, forward strand.
TCCCTGTCCACATCCAAGAACATACACTAATCTAGGAACTCTTGATTTAATACATGTTGCCACACTGCCCTTGACCTCAGAAGGACTTTGAAGTTTTCTGGCTCAAGATGAAAGTCACAGTATGTGTGGCAGGGCTGGGCTGTAGCGTAAGAAAGAATTGCTAACTCAACAACTTGTTAAAACACACATTTCCAGGACTTTTTTTTATTATTTATTTTTTTTAAGACTAATAAACACACTATTTCCAGGATTTCAGTCCTTGTGTTCAGATTGATTAGATGAGAGATGAATTTGAACAGACAGATAGATTTAGTCAAGAGTTATGGGTAAATTATTTCCAGTCCTCCAAATCTGGCCTGATGGTATCCATTTTCTGGCTCTCCTTAAGGATTTCTGCTGGAGTGTAGCCTATAAAGCTTCCACCCTGGTGCACATCATCAGGTTATGAGTGGCAATTAGATGCGATTTGAAGATACCTTCCTGAAGAGGGCTTTATTCTTTGGAAGCCATAAGAGGAGACCAGATTCAGAATGTACCTGTTGGCAATGTTACTTTTCCAAAAGAATAAAGAACTTGCACAGGCTTTTGATATAGCGCAACCGAATTTCTGTGAAAAGCAAGAGGGATGAAACTCCTTGGGATTATTGTTTGCCTCCCTGTCATATGTTCATGCTGTTCAGACCCAAGGCAGACATCTGTTGGACAGCTTAGTCATGTTGTAAAAAGGCCAGATGTAATTAAAGAGCGTACTCGTTTCTTGCCAATCAAAAGGACCTGAAAAAGAGCTCCAAACCAGAACACCAGGTCACAGTTTTCTCTTTCTCATAAAGGATCACATTTTCATGAGCAGAAGACACATTCTTCAAATTGCTGCATAGGCAGGCAGGCAGGCCTTTAGCAGCAATAAATCCTTGCAGATCTCTTTTTGGACCTCTAAAAAGGTACTGCATTTTCTTACCAGTAAAAAACCAGGATTGGCTCTTGGTATCTCTCTGTGCCTGGAGAATACTAAATTTACAAAGACAAACAGGGAGACAGGAACTCCTTTATTATATAAGATACATGCATGAATGAGGTGTCATCCTCAACAATGAGTATCTAATATTGAATTGATAGTATCATAGACAGGTTTGGTTTGTAAGGAACATTAAAGTTTATCTCATTCCAACCCCCTGCCATGGGCAGGTATACCTTGCACTAGACCAGGTTGTTCATCCAACCTGGCCTTGAACACTTCCAGGGAGGAGGCATGCACAGCTTCTCTAAACAATATGTTCCAGTGTCTCATCACCCTCACAGTCAAAAATTTCTTCCTAATATCTAATCTAAACCTGCCCTTTTTTCAGTTTAAAGCCACTCCCCCTTGTCCTGTCAGTCACTCCCTGCTGTTGTCAAAAGCCCCTTTACAGTACTCTCATAGCCCCTTTAGGCACTGGAAGGGGCTCTAAGGTCTCCCTGGAGCCTTCTCCAGGCTGGACAACCCCAGCTCTCTCCGTCTGTTTTCACAGCAGAGGTGCTCTGACTTTGGACAAAGAGAAGTCAAATAGTCACATGCAAGAAAGGAATCAAGACCATCTTGTGAGACAAGAACTTGTAAGGGTCAAAACAAACAAACAAATAAACAGCATAATCTGGTTTATTTATGTCCCCTACATTTTACCCCTACATGCTGTAGGGATAAATCAACATCTGAGAGATTCAGGTCAGACACTAGCGACAAGTTTCTAATTCTAAGAGTGCAGAATTGTATTAGATTGGCTGGGAAAAAGCAGCACATGATAAAATTTTCAGCACTAGGCACTTGTAATAACAAGTTTAACAAGCATCTATACAGAAAGATTAAAACAACCCTACTCTGGGCAGAGGACTAGATGGGTTGATCTAGTCATTTGGGTGACTTTTACCCCAAAGATCCTAAACTCTGTGTTGAATCAAAACACTTGTTCTGCCTGTACCTCCTGGTTCTGTGACAATTGCAAAACCTTTTCCAGATAATTAGTATCTTAGGATTACAACAAAAGGAATGCAGCATTACCAGAAGATTTTAACAGCCTTTAAGGAACAAAACACTACTAAATTGCCAAGTAAGAGATATAGAATGTCATCTTAAGGACTCCCCTAGCAAACAGAAAAGCCCAGGAAACTTCAAGTTAAGCAAAATCATTTAGCCATCTTGCTGAAATGTTTTATGATTTATGGTATTCAGACACAGGAAACATCATGAAAAGGAGCAGCACATATCCTTCCTCCCATCCTCAGTTAGTGAACTGGTTTTTAAACTACCAGTATTTACTGCAATGATGCCTTAGAAATACTTCACTAAAACAGATCCACACTGTCACAGGTTTACAAAGCATTTGCAAAACGCATTTTCAGCACCTGAAGTACTTGAAAACATATGGGCTGTTAGCAGGATTTTCCACATTATGATGCTGGTGTCACTCCTTTGAATTAAGTATCAGGACTAAACCCATCCTTTTGTGGGATCCAAGAAAGTACTGAGTGCAGGTTAACACCTCCAGTACCTCTTTTTTTCACAATTTATTTCTGAAACACTATTCTCAACATGTGCCTGGTCAGAACTCCTTATAGCTAGAAACCTCTCCTAATTCACTATTTTACCTAGTGTTTCCTACTAATTAGCTCTAGGCAGCTTCCTGGTTAGGACCTTATATGGATCTGAGTTGTTTTTTGAGGCTCTCTGCACTGACCAGGTAGAGGAGACACAGCTCAAATTCAGGCCACCTGCATCTGGCTGCTTTCTGCTGCGTCACTCACATTCATACAATTACAGAGGTAAAGGCCCTTTCACAGACACACACACGTTCAGTGACTGTCCATGGAAATGGATTGAATGATGTGCTTTAAATTACAAGCAGGACCAGCTACTGGTGGCTTCCTTTTACTGTTCCTGCTGAAGGGCTCTGTTCACCATACAAGTGCTGACAGATTGTTTGATGAAATTTTCAAGTTCAAGAGATGAACAAAAGCAAATATTAAACCAAAAGAAAAGGAACTATTTTCATGGTGTTCTTTCATACTTCAAAAAGTGGTACTTCTGTTTCCTTCTTCCCACTTGCTCTATCACTGTTAATATGCCTTAGGTCATTCAGAGGTGGTTAAACAACCTTGAAGCACTAGTGAACTGATCCAAAAAGTAATTTTTCACACCTAATTAATATGATTTCTTAAGAAGGGGAGAGTTTTTTTACTTTGGACTATTAAAAGCAGATGTGTTGGATCAGAGATGGACTTAAGAGTCACTGCGGGAGGACACACTGCATCCACATGAGCCATCAAAATCTCCAGTATGTTAAGTTTAGGCTGCTTATCAGAGCTGCCTATAGCCAGCAGAGAGGGATAACTATCTTTAGGGTATGATTCCGCCCATCCTAAAATAACTGTCAAGGACAATACACGTTTATCATTCTATGGAAGTGATCATTTTTCTTTCACCAGCTATAAAAAGAGCCTGTATCATTAGGTCAAAGACAATTAATTCCTAGGTGTTTAATTTCTATTAAATGAGGAAAATCTCCCCAGAAACTCAGAAGTCAGCCTCAAATTGAAGTCAGTTTTTTGAATAGGAGCTCTTCTTTATTCTTTCAAGGCTGCCAGACTAATCTTGCACTAACATTTCTTCCCTAAGACTTTTTTATGTTACAGGTCCACAAACTGAGCAGCCAACCAAAATATTTTTGTCATTTTTTTCAGCTCATCCAAAAAGGTTGCAAGATGCTGCTGACAAATTTTTATTTTTATCATTTCCTAATTTTAGGAAGGGAGAGATAAGCCACATAAGTATCCACAAATTTATCTAGATCAACTCCTGAGTTGTTTCAGGCTCGACCACCAAATTAGCTGTGAATAATTAAGCTTTAACACTGCTCCCAAGCTATATTGTGATACCAAACATGCTTCTGTCTATTTACATATCCTTGCTTTCCTCCATTATGAAGTTATAAAGTGATATTTCTTTTTTTTTCTTATTTTTTTCTTTTTTCTTTTTTTTTTTTTTTGCAAATGGGGTTATTTAATTGCTTAGGTTTTGGTGCTTTTCACTTCAGTTTGTCTTATTTTGTCATACAGCATATTCAGTATAATATTTTGACATCACCAAATTTCTCACTGACCAAACCTGCTATGTTTGTACTTTCTAGTAGCATATGTGCTTTCCTATGATACATTTCTACCATCTGGTTTAGGCCAAAAATTGCCACATAGACAGGCATCTCTCAGAATTCCACATAAACTGCAGGAAGAAACAACAGATCCAAAGAGGTAGTTATGGTTAAGTGGCAAATTTCATACTTTGTCAGACTAATGGAAGAAGAAAACACAGAGTCATCCTCATTGCTCTAGGTGGCCTTTTTGCTGCCCTCTAACCCATGTTAACAGTGCAGCACAAGACATTTTGCTAAGAGCTGCAATTTCAAGCTTTAAAACTCAGAAACCCTTGTGACATTTTAGAGATTTGGGCTTTGAAAACTGATTTTTTCATTTTATTTGCCTGCATGCAGGGGGATGAAAGATCTGGTAATGTCTCCATGATGTCATCTACCACATTTCACAGCAAAATCCATCAGCACTGCATTTGCATGGTAGACAAAGAACCAAAAATTTTTATGGGCTTCATTACACCATGACAGAAACGTAGATTTGGGTATAGGACTTAAGATCTTGTATAGCTTATAAACAAACATATATTATATGTTTGTTTCATAAGAATAAAGTTTTTAGCCAATCCTCATATTCTTTTTAGACTTAGTTTCATCTCACAGCCCTTTTCATTCAGTCCCTTCTCAGATATGACTGCAACTTTTGGAAGCAATGGTAACCTGTACTGAATACAGCACACTATGTGATCTTAATAAAAGAACTAAGAAATCCATCACCATCTCCTTAAGTTTTTATTCTGCACTCAGGCTCTTAATCCTGGCATTCCTGTGGCTTCTCTAAGTGCTTCTCCAAAACATAGGAACATCTCCAAGAATAAGTCTCCATTCTTCCCCCACCCTGGCACACTACAGCAGCCCCATTCCTCTCTAGTGTGCATAGGACAATCTGGTAAGTCAGTTTCTAAATCAATTTTATCAGCCATAAAATATGCCAGTTTCTCAGCTACAAACTGGATACACATTACTTTACTGATATGTGTTATATAGACAAATATCAAAGGCTCAACTACTTGTCTTATGAAAACAAGTCTTGTCATTCCTATTTCTCAAAAGTAGTTCAATCCAAAAATAGTCTAGCAATCAATAATTCTTCCTGAATTACACTACAGAAGACCACTTTGATTTATACATTATCATCATTATTTATGCTGAAGAAAATTAAAATATGGACAAGCAATTAGCACTGAGATAAACAACACTGAAGCAAGGGAAAGACCTAAGCCCTGTTTAGTCCATAGTCTAACTAATTGGTTGCACTCCTTCAGTTAAATCTCACAGAAAAGCTTTAAACACTGAGGCAGACAATCCCATTTTAATAGGTAAAAAAATCTTCTGAACTTTGCAGTTCATTTATTGCCAGCTTACAAGATTTTTGGATTTGCATACATCCAAAATCTATGGTCACTTGGTTCTCCTGTAAACACACGGAAGTCAGAATTGTTTCTAATCTCATTCTCTACACTCTTTCCATAATAGAAAGTGAGAGTTTTCTGAGGATAGTTCATTCCATCCTACAAAAAGTGTTGGAGGAATGCACCTTCTGGCACTTCTCATTTTTTTCCATTAGCTGAGGAGTGAACAGGCACTTCCACAGAGCAAACTTGGCCACACAGTTTTAAAAGGCTCAAGTCCAGTAAAACAAGCCTGTGCAAATCTAGGAGAATGAGCCTATGTTCTCAAGAAATGGTCTCACTCACAAAGTTGAATATAAATCCTTCATGTAATTCTACAAAGAAAAAGAAATCATGACATCAGATTCAAGGGTCACATTTCAAGGACAATGAGGAATTTCTGGAAATGCTAGAGAAAGGAACATTTGCTCTCGGTGTGATTTAGTGACTTAAATTTGTTTCCACTTTGAAAAATGCCTCATTTATCTTCTTGCCCGTCATATTAAAAACCCTTACTCCACAAACCTTGAAACAGGTAGGTTGCTCAGGCTTGCTCTCATCACTGTCTGGAGTAGCAAGGAGAAAAGATTATTTGATTCCCTACTGAGAAACGTAATGAAAGAAGAGATGACAGCAGAGATGTCATTGCTGGCTTCCCAAACGGTTCCTGCTACTTTACAAAAACACCAAGACCTATATGTGTGGTAAGGCCCTCGCACTACCACTGTGCAGAGTATCTGTGTTAAGATTTACATCTGATGGATGAGCGGTTTCATAGAATCACAGAATGGTTTAGGTTGGAATGGACCTTGAAGCCCTTCTTGTTCCAACCCCCTCCCTACCATAGGCAGGGACACCTTCCACTATCCCAGGTTGCTCAGAGCCCCATCCAGCCTGGCCTTGAACACTTTCAGCGGTGGGGCATCCACGGCTTCTCTGCACAACCTCCCCACTTACAGGGAGGAATTTCTTCTGAATATCCAGTCTAAACCCACGCTAAAAGCTTAGGTTACCTTCTGCCGGTGAAGGACTAAAGAAATCTTGTAGCAGAGTTCAGACTGAATTTAAGAGTAACCAGAACTACATATTATCCACCAAAAAATGGCCTCCTAGAAATGATTTTGGTTCTGAACACTGAGTTGTAGGAGTTACAAAATCTGGCCTCCATCTTTGTAAAGTGCCTTGAAAGGCATAGTAAAGAATGTTTAGGAGTATGTTTTGTTTGCAGTCAGCCTAGAGACATGGAATGAACTGGCTTCTGGCCTATGCAAAGTAGCTTCATACAGAATTTAAAGTAATGAGAAACATGAATCTCAGTCTAACTAAATTTGTGCATATCTAGAGCTGTTCCTGGTACGTGACAAATACACATCACTCACACTTACTTCAAGGAGTGAAAGTATACCTTTCCATCACAGTAAATTTTTTTTGTACTGCCCTAGAAGAAGTACTCATCTTTCACTAGCTATGTAAAAATAAAAAGAAATTACTCCATCAATAATTTATATTGTTCAATTCCAAATGCAAAACCTATAATCTTACATACCTCAACAGAGAAAGAGGAGCTAAAAAGTTTCACCTTTTACACAGAAACTGATCTCTTTAGAGTGCAAAAATTCTCTGATAAAACAGAATATTTCTCACCAGATGGCTTCTTTTAAAATCAAGTATTTAAAAACTAGAAGCACCATATAAAAAAAACAAACATTAAAATAAGCCATCCAGGGGTGACCTCAGTTTCAGCTCCATAATGAAGTACATATTCAATATTGCTGCCCAAGATTAATGGATTTATTCTATTATGCATACAGTCTACAGAGAGAGAATTAGGCAGTCTTAACTATCATTTCTCCAGCTTTTAGACCCATGTGGTCCATGAAATCTTCTCTAAGTCAGTCAATTCCAATCACATAAAAATCTCAATTCTTCTTTATCTATTTATAATTTTTTTTGAAACTTCTTCTCTTGTTCCCAAAGAACTACCTCAGTGGTGACCCCCTGATCTCTACAGTGGGGTTGTGCCTTTCCTAGCCCTTGTAATACCTTCACCCTGTGTGCTCAGAGATACCTTCATGAGAGCAACATGAAGAGAACGGCCCAGAACAAAATATTTCATATCCACACAGTAGATATAATCCATACCTAGCAACCTCCAACCTTTTTCTTTCTTCCACCTGCACAGGCTACTCTCACCTGTGAATTCCGATCCCACACACTGCTGACCTGCTCTGAGGCCATCCCTGCCTGCTCCACTGCCTTTGCAGCACATTCCCGGATTTAGCCCAAACATTGGCTAGACTGGGGCACAGGAGCAAAGACAAACCCAATAATTGAGTTTTGTTCCTTAAACCTGCATTCACTCCCATCCTCATTGCCTACCACAGAGGAGCAGCTACAGAATCCCAGGGTTATACAGTACAAGAAGACAGCATAGCCTGGACTCATCACTTCATGTATGCACACATGAAACACAAGAGCTCTGCAAAACTTAAAATATTTTGTATAAACCACTAGAAAAGCTCCGCCCATCTCCCCATCTACCATCCTCTGCCCATTCCAGCCACAGGTTGCTACTGGTTTTTTTCAGTGATCTAACTCCAAGCATTTAAAAGAAAGAACATTTCAATATGTTTCTCTGACAGATAAGAAATTACCTGGATATCAGGAGCTATTGAATTCAGCTTTAATAGTATCAATAAACATTTCTGATTAAATTATGAAATTGATTTTATAATTTTGACCATTATGTTTTTACATCAATATCATCATATGACAGCAAATGTAGTTACTGCTTCCTTATTGATCCTTGACATAGCACTCCAAAGTACTCATTTGACTAAATTACAAAATCAAACTTGATTTCCTACAGTACTGTAGTAACTTTTGGTCATGTCTTGATATGAAGAACCAATAACAAATGGATTTTCAAGTTATTAAAAGATATGCTTTTTTCTCGGAAGCCAAGATACAGTTCTGCTGCCTGTGTTTAGAATTTTCAAGGCAAGTTTCAGGACTTAAAGATGTTGTTCTTCTTTTATGTCAAATAATAACCCCTTCTGTTCCTCTTGATAAGCCATCTATCAGGTTTCTTGTGAGCAATCTAAACACTATTTATTAACAAGAAGGAACAAAGTGCTATTTATAATGCTCATTCAAGTAATCCAACAAAAACTCAGAGTTTCTGTAGCTTGGGAGCATTATTCTTGATCTCACCCTTCCCTCTGTCAGGATAATAGCTATGTGTTGGGCCACTCCATCTCCCCATAAGGTTTAATGTTCTGTTAAGAGAATGCATAATTCAAAAGGACCACTGTTGCTCTGATACGTGCATAATAGTAAATCAAAGGTGTAATGTGCTGGATATTTATATCTCAGGGTTAAGAACAAGTCTGATCAGATTAAAGAAATTTCAGTACTGGGCTTTTTGGCTGCTGTAAATTTCCACAGGCCCTCCCATGTCTGAACCTTTCTAGGCTGAAGAACTATGAGGCATCTTCATTGATATAAACTGCCTTTATATGGAAGGGGAGCAGTGAGTTGAGATCTTAAGCTGTTTTTTCAGATTGCACTTTTGTAATGAATCTGTGGGTCTGCTGATATGTTACCCAAAGGTGTCTTTTCCAAACAGTCAGCCATGTTTCTTCCTCCCTAATCATAGGGGCATCTTGTTTCCAAATGTAACTAGTCCCTCCAGGTTTTTTGGGCGGAGGGAAAGGGGCAGGAGGGGTCAGCTGGAACTTATGCTCTTATCCCTCTTGCAAGATTATTCCCTAATATTCATGATTCCCTAACATTCATGAAAATATTTGAGCCACTGACAAGTATTTGCCTTGACAAGCCTGTGGAGAACTCGATACACTCCTGTTTGTCTCAAGATAAACTATTCCCTGAAACAAGACATCAGCAGAGCACAGGATCTTGTTTCACCTTGCTTTGATTTAAAAAAAAAATGAAAATAAATACAACTGGTAAGCTGCTCAAAAAATACTCGTAATTTAATGCTGTGGATGCCGAAAGCTGAGTTGCAGAGAGATTTTCCAGCTTTCTGCCTCTGTCTGTGAGAAAGTCTTTACTTTCTCACAGACACTGGCTGAAAGGCAGTTAGGAGTTTCTGTAAACTACCTTCCTTATCTTGCAGGTGCAGGCTGTTGTCATACTGACCAGAGAAATGTTTTTGAAGTGGGTCCTGTGGGATCTAACCAATCATTCTAAAGAGCTGGATGGTCAGGGACCAATGGCCTTGTGCCACTCTAGAGAACTAACATATAAACCAGTTTGTAAAATTAAATAAAGATGCCTTTTCTTCTGGAACTGGAGTCAGTGTCGTTTCTCACCAATCCTGCTACAAGCAGCAACATAATGCCTATGGGAATGAGTGATTTATATAACGCTGGTTAAATCAGTCACAGCACTGACTCCATGCAATGACTCTGGGGCCTGTAAGTGCCGCTGTACCAAAGCCAGAACATACTATACACCACACCTTACAGTACGGTCTGCTGGTGGCATGGGGGTATCACTGTTTTGTTCATTTGGTTTATGCCAATGTGCCTTTTATTTTCTATCTAACCCTGTACAAAATTTCATTATACGTTTCAGCAGAAAATGCCTCAGTAGGTCATCCATCAGAATTGGAGTATGACAAACCAGGGATTTGGGCACACTGGAGTTTGCTGCCCCTCATGATAGTTTTGTGTCTGGCCTTTCAGCTCTGAGCCCTTTTGCCAGAACAGCTTCTCTAAATCCTTAAAACACAAAGTGTCTCATTTGTCTGAAATTGTCTCAGAAATCCCTTTTTTGCTTTCCTTCACTGCTTACCCTTCCAAAACGACACCTTTACCTTGCAACAGCTCTGACATCACTCAGGATTCTGTTTGGAAGTGTAGAAGTAGCACATACCTACTACACACTTTGGACTAGAAACAAGGCAATAGCTCTGCTGGAGTCAATAAAGGTTGTTGATTTATCACCCTTTCAGGATGTACCCTCAGCTGCAGGTCCCTGTGTCCTTACTGAACCACCTCCATCCTGCACTGGAGCTCTTAGGTCAACACCCTAACACCCAAAATCTCCTTGAGGACTCCTGATCTTATACAAGGCAATGAGAAGTTTAAATTTCCCAGCACAGCCCAGCAAAAGGGGATTAGGTTGCTCAAGGTATAAACAGCAATTCAACACCAATGTCACTGCAAGTGAAGGACAGCATTGGATTATAGAGAAATGAAAAAAAAAAACAACAACCCTCTGAAGCATCTATGGTGGCTTTTCAGCCTTCTTTGGGAATTATAAAAAAACAAGTGAGTGCTTCCCACTAACTTCTGAAGCACTTTGTCTTATGTAGGCTCTTTGAAAGGTGCTCCTTTTAAAATTTAACATATTTATTCTTACAAGTAGTTACACTGATGAAACATGGAAGCATATCCTTGCTCTACAGAAGCAATCAGCTGGGGTGCCGTGAGTCATCTCACCTCATTTTAGCCAACTAAAAGCTCACAGCATCTCATCTCATCTCAGGTAGTTATATGTGCTCCAACTGTTAGAGAAATTTCTTCAGAATATAAATCATCCTATACTCAAGGGACTGCATTAGCAGGATGAATCACTGAAGAAAGAAGGAATTTCAGTGACTGACTTAAACTAAAAACTATTCTCTAGAGAGGTAAAAATCAAGAGAAATAATAATTTTCCTAATCTCACCAAAAAGAAAAAAAAATAGCTTGCTGCAGAATAGAAGGCAAGAATTTTTCTCTTCAGTCTCACATTGATACCTGAATCACCATGACATTTATTCCTTGCTGTGCTGCCACCCTGCTTTGGCAGCTACTCAGCATTTGTCACCAAAGGAATGATTCCATGGGCTCTCTGGGCAAAGTGATAAAATTGGCAATTTCAACTCAGATCTGGGTTCTGAGCTCTGATCATAATTCACCACTCCATTTTCAAACCAGTTTTTCCTCAAAAAGTGCCAAAAGATCTCACTGCTTCCTTGGTACTTTACAGACCTCTGTTCTTGGGCCAGAAGCAGCTCATATTGCCACTAGCCACAGTTTATCAAGTCACAGATTAAATATTTCCATCCTCAGACTCCATTTCCTTCACTTCGGCAGTCTTCCCAAGCACATAACTAAGTAATCACATAACTAAGGAACATAAAATGTATTTTGGGATAGACTGGGCACAAGCTCTAAATACTTCAATTTCCAGGACCTACAAACAGAAGCTTCATTATTGTGCTTTCACCACTACACCTCTGATACTCAAGTAAGGAAATAAAAAATCTGGTGTTCTCTTCCTGGGTTAGCTGAGGTTAAACAGGTGTTTTTGGTAAGGATTGCAGTTACATTTTGATTACACTAGCCCACATTCTTATATCACATACTGTAATATGATATACCCAAATGGATCCTTCAGTGCCAAACACAGGCCCCCAGCTTGATGCTGTTCTAATCATGTTTTTCATTAGTCCCTGTGACCTCTGCAAAGCATCACCAACCAAATACGGGCTCCCACAGCTAAGTGTTGGATTTTCTTTTGGGGGTATTTTTTCTATCTCCTTTTTACTTCTCAGTGATGCAAAGTAAAAGAGAAAAAGGAGTTTTCAAATTCAACTGTCACTATTAAGTCTGAGATTTGTCTGAACAAAAATACATCTAAGGAACAAGTTTATTGCAGTTGGATGGTGTGTCTTGTCTGGTAACCTGATCTAGTCTCCAAAAGGAAAACTCTAAACATCTTTAGAGGACTTTGGACTCAGCCTCTGCTACAGGAATGCAAGCGTGAGGCAATGTATGCCGCTGTATAAAAAACTAATATTGAAGGGGAGGCTGAAGGGAGAGGCCAATTATTGATCTCATCCTGGAGTCACTCCACAGACTTCAAATATGGCCAAATTCTGTCTCCAACCACACCCTGGCAACCTCATTTCCTTTATTAGGGTTGCAATGGCTCTATCTGGGGGGAGAATTTGACCCAGGGGAACTCATTCTTTCCTGGCTGGAGGCCATCACCTCAGGAACTGGGACTCTCCAGGGCTTTGGACTCGAGGAGTCAGAGATTTCTACGAAATTACATTAGGGACACTGGTGGTCACTGGAGTGTCCTTATGTTTTGTGCAGAGAAATAACATATTTGACTAGAAAATAGAAGTCTAAAGTAGAGTGTGAACTGGAGAGATTTCAACTTGGAGAAGCTTCACTGGCAATACGGGGAACAGCACAGCTACTACTCGGCTTGCCTGCTTTTTAGCTCTGTAGGTGGATTTTCACACACTCTGGAAAGCATTTGACAGATGTTCATTATTATGCACAGCAATAACTGGTGTATATTAAAATGAGCTGCTCAAGAGGGGAGGAGAGAAACGATGCACCTGTTTATACACCTTCCCATCTACTGCTGTTTCTTTGCTGAAAAATAACCATTAATTTATGCTCATCTGCATAAAAGGAAAAGACTTTGAAGAAGATTTTTCTCTGACAGCAAGGGCAGCTGAAATCCACTGCAGGCACTCAGTCTATCTTCCAGGTACCTATTTTCAAATTCACCTCTGAATTACACTGCGACCACTCAGAGGTATCACGCCAATGGCCAAGATACATCAGATGCGTTTTCTTTGTATCACTTGCTAAGTCTCCGCAGACCTCTTCTAGTATCTCCTTCATAATGTCCTATTTTTCCCTGACAAAGAGCTATCACATATAGTAGCCTTTTCCTTCTTCAGTCTTTTTCAGATTCCCAACTCATTTTAGACTTCTTCAGAGTCACCCTTTTTCATCACTCTTTCTCATTTCACCATGCAATGTCTGAAGCGAAGCCCAAGCCACTGAGAAACCAGCAGGAATTTACCATCAATTTCCATGCTAGATTTCTCCTTTGCCATCTATATTTTGAGGAGGTAGCAAGAGGAAGGAGTTTTGTCCCACCTCTGACATCAATGATAGAAGATAATGAGTTACCTCTGAGAACTCCAGGCTTCTGTGCAGGCCTGCTTGTGCAGTACAGAGGCACTGCAGGAGTACACACAAACCCCTCCAGAATGACGAGGGGAAGGAGGAGTGGCTGCTTTCCTGTCTCTTGAACCCTGGCAGCTGCTCTAATCAAGGCCATGGCAGAAACCCATGCTGTTGCTTGATGCTACAGCAACAAGAGACTGTGGATCCCTCAGCCATCCTGTGCACTGTCCTGTGCCCTGCTGTCTGGACAACCCTCTGTTCAGCAGACTGGCACAGATGCTGGTGATGTAGATGGACAGACAGAATTCAAAACCTGGCCCATCAGTAAGCTACACAACCCAGAAACACAGTGGAAAAATTGTTTGTATGTAGGCTTTTCACATTTCCTTTATCTTCTTTTTCTCTGTCATATGAACCAGAGATGGGCAAGGAAGGAAATCCCACATCAGCAGCTTGAACACAAGCCTCTAACATCAGTAAGACTATTTAAGAAGTAAGGCTTAGGAAGGGTGTCAGAATAAGACTCCATCTGGATTTACTACTTCATACTGTTTCCAGATACTTTTCAATTTCATCCACAACAGATTATTCCTGACACTTTTAGAGGGCCCCTGGCCCATTTGCTTATTGATCTGATCTTTACTAGCAATGAAACTAGAAGTCTTTGCTTACTCAACTTCTGGAGAGTCAAGAGGATACCCTTTTAAAATATTCACTGAAATTGCTTCTTGGCTAAAATATTCTCTCATCAGTGTTTTTCATGTGTTCGGCAACATCTGCAGGATGTGGAAAGAACAGAAACAAACCAGATGTTGCAAAAGGTAGTGACACTGAGAAACATAATTATTACAATATCTTGTTCAATTTTTTTGGTCCATCTTGTGACTTCATACATCAATAACTTTTACTGCTGAAACAGTGACTGACTCATTTAAGTTCTCTCTAAACAGATTTACAATCATTTGTAAAAATTGACATATACCTCCCATTAAAGCCAAATTTCCTTTAGCAATTTCAGAGGAAAATAGATTAAGGGAATGTGGATATTTATCTCAGCCATCAACATTTATTCATTTAGGTAATTATCACTTCATTATGCTGTCAAAGAGAGCATGCAGGGAAATTCACCACTGATGAACCAACTGCCACAGAAGTCCTCCTCCTCTCATGTGAGTTTGGGGTGCCAGCTCATGCCCTCGCCAAGTATTTGTCACAGTGATATGACAAGGGCCAGGAGTCCAAAAAGGGTACAAAAGGAATTTCCTGTGCTGTGCAATTGAAAAAGTGCAGCCTGATCCAACAGCGCCCCCAAAAGCAAACCCAGAGAGCTGGACACACCAACACCCTTCCAGCCTACAGACCCAGTTTGCATCTGCTCAACAAACTTGCTGTTTTACTTTGAAAGCTGTTTACTTGATTAGAAGAAGGGAAAAATAAAATTAAAGTATAAAAAAAAACATTTAAAAAAAATCAGTTCAGTCTCACAAATGCCTGCTACAGTGCAAAAACCAGGAGGGTCTGTTAGATTGGGAAAATTTTCCAGTTATTTTAACTCAGACTCCAGGAATTTCATAGAGGGATCAGAAGACCTGCAAGCCCTGCCAGATTCTGAGGGAACAAAGTATAACTAGATTAATATATAAATCTTATTAACTAAAATGTAGCTGAATACAGTCATTTGTTATCAAAGTCTTTCGATTGTTTAACAAATTGCAACATTTTGGTCTCATGGGCTCCCTGCCAAGTTGAGGCCTAATTAAGGTTGTTGGAAATGAATAGTGTTCTAATTAGTTTAATTACAATATGATGAATTATCAAACTAATTTTTAAAAACAATGTGCAATTAGCCTTTTAGCATTCAACCCACATTTTCCAAAACAGGAAATGAAGCGCAACATGCTTGTTTTTATCAGGAGACTGGAGGCTGAACCACCCCAGCATGGGAGAAGCCGAGGATCCAGACATGCTGCTCCCCTCCTCCTTTCACCCCGCTTCAGGCTTTGGACATTGATTCCAACACCTTTGGCCATATCTATGGGAAAGCAGATTGCTCAGTCCAAGGATGGACCAATTCTACTTTTCAGGTTCTCAACCCAGAGTTTTCCCTGTTCTTCCTCTTAATCCTTCCCTTCATTGGGGTTGCATAGAAAATTCCAAGTTATTACATGCATGGCCATACTGACTTGCTAAGTTTTTTTGATTCTTACATTTCTAAGCAATGAACAATCAAACTCCTTTGCCCACAAACCATAAAGGTGTACAAGCTCCTACCTCTAGCACATAGGGGAGCATTATGGCTGTAACCACTTAGTCTGTGCCACATAATACCAACTGCACAAAAACCATTTTCCATTTTCTGAGTATGTTTCTTTCATATTTAACCCCCTTGGGCTATTTTCTGCCTCTGGCTACCAATCCCACTGTGCCACTCCCTGATGCAGGAAACCTTTCCACAAATACACTTGCACCTGCGTAACCTCAGTAATGTTGCACCCTTGGAAGTCAAAGTACCATCTGGTCCTACTGTAGAGAGGTTCATTACTGAAGGAGTGGCCAAAGGTCATCACCTTTCATTAGCACTGCCAGGTATATAAGCAGAGTTGGGCTCAATTACAGCATACCTCACTGCTAAGCAATAGAAGAGGAGGTATTAAAAATATAGGCACCATTGAATGTAAGGAAGGAGCAAAGAAGTTCTCTTTAATGACATGAATCCTTTAACAAATAATCAGGTTAACAATGATCCACTTGGTATTTTGATGAAAATGGATTTTCTCATCCTGTGAACCAGAAAGAAAATGTGGCAGTAAAATAGCTTTCGGCATGACTTAATTATCCCCAGAAAGACTCAGGAGCCTGCTCCAGTAAAGCACTTAAATGCATGCCGAACTTTAAGCACATGGGCATTCTCAAGGGACTATTCATATATCTAGAGATAAGCATGTGCTTAAGTGCTTTGGCAAGACACAGATCAAATTGAAGTCTCTCATCAGGGCCTGGAGTCACAGCTAACACATCTGGCAAGCGTGACAAGTGCTTGAGATGGCCTGTCCACCTGGGCGCTTATAAAGTCCCCATTGTCCAGACTATCTAAGTGTTTCCCAATAAATGAAAATAATCAATCACCATTTCCTTGCTTTCTGACTGGCATGTAGGAAGAGAATTTAAATAGGTATGTGTATCTGTAGATAAAATCAGTTTACTAGAGAGAACCAAAACAAGGAGATGAAGTTGCCATATGTTTCTGCTTGTGCTGAAGCTAGCGGTCATGCTTGTTTTTCCTGGAAATTTGTTCCACAAGCTTAGTCTGGATATTGCCAGAGCCTTCATTTATTTGTCAGGAGTGGCAAGGATCCAGTAGATGAGGGTCTTGCAAGAAAAAAGGACTGCAGGGAGCACTGGCCTCTCAAGTAACTATGTTCAAACATACCAAAGGGCTGAAGTCTCAAAGAAAGCATCTGTCCGAAAGCCACACACCAAGGAGCCACTCCAGGCTGTACAAGGGCATATTGCCTTAAGGACTTGGTGATGTTTTTTGGCAGAACACGTGGCTAAGTCCTAGACACAAAGTCTAGGCATGGTTGCTCAAACAGGCTGTTGGGGTCTTGCTGCTGCCCTGACTCTTAGTCAGTCACAGATACAGGCATCCAGCACCATGGAGGCGCCCAGGTTAGAGATTGCTGCTCAGTCCAAAGGCCAGTGCTTTCAATACAGGGCTACAGAATAAACAGTTTTCTCAAGAATCCCTCTCATCTTCTATATAATTCTTGAGAGAAACAGACAGCTACCTGTGTACCTTCCTACAAGCTTCCCCAGATAATTTTTGCAGGACTGCAGCTGCAGGGAGAATTGCTTCTTATAGGACCCTAAAAGCAGCCTTCTGGCTTGAGGAGGATCGGGAGGCTGCAGCCAGGCTGGGTCTGTCTGTTCAGTATCAGCAATGCATTTGGTGAGGTGAGTGCTTAAAACAGGTGCATTGCCAGCCATGCAAGCTTATAAAAACTAAAAAACACCCCAATAACAAAAAAAAAAATCCTTCTAGCAAGAAAAAGGTTAATAGAAACAGTAGGTATAAAGATAACCTGAACCCATAATTAAAGAAATTCAGTTATTTAGTCAATTTTACTTATTTACAGGCTAGAAGATTAATGAGCTCAAATACAAACTGAGACAGTAATTAGGTTTCAAAAACATACTCTAACACAATCAATCATTGCTTGGGAGTATAATGACATTAGGGTAGAGCCCTCTTTCAGCTGAAGTTATTAGCATGTGATTGGTGAAGACTGGACTTGAAGAGAGAGTCTACCCCAGGGTCCTGTAATAAAATGAAAGAGGAATCTTAAATAAGGAGAAACTATGTCTTTGACCCTTTGTCCTTTGCCTGTAGATGTAGAGATACTGTATTCGGGATTTAGGGCTCTGTAACAGGACTTTAGGGAATGATGGCATTTCAAAAGACAGTTGGTATTTTACTTTAAACAAGACTTTACTTGAGACCTAATACGACACAGACGGTATGTATATGTCCTCTAATCCGGTCTTTGAGGCTATTAGCAGCTCCTGCTGAGGCATTTCACATCTCTTCTCAAAGTCTTTGCAAACACATCAACTTAGAGAAGGAATTCCAAATGTCACAGAATACAAAGTGGGAGAAAGGGTGAAAAACTACATAAGGAAAGAAAAACAGAAACTGTACAAAAGCAAATTTCTCAATTATTGTTACTAAAGCATTTTACTTCTGCTGAGGAACCAAATAAATGTCTTTTATATATTCTCTTTGTGAGGAATCTGAGTAAATGTTCCTGAAATCCAGCATCAGTTGTGTTCACAAAGAAAGCAACATTGTGGCTTTTAAGATTTAAGTCCAATTTCAAAGTCAGGTTTTTATGCATTTGTCAGCTGAATCCAGCTCCCACAGAAATCAGTGGTAATTCTCCCACAGAATCTGAACAAGAGAAAAGTTACAACAGTGTGTATAATTTTTCCCATTCCTCCTACATAGCTAAAAGCAGACACTTCAAGCAAGGGTTTTTAAACGAGGCCATGGGACTTACTCACATTCTCTAAAATGTCTTTAAAAATCATATTCCAAAACAATATTTGAGCAGCTAAATAGAAGTAGCCTAATTTTCAGAGATACCAAGTATTTGTCAGATGTTAAAATCATACTACATCCTTTCTCATACCTATACACAGGGTTAAGTACCCAAGTGAAAAAGTCTGAAAAATGTCAGCCTTTACCCCCCCACACACTCCTCATGGTATCCAAGTAAATACTTCCACAAACAACTTATGCATCACCACCACATCTGAAATGAAATCTTCATAATTTCTTTCACCTCAAGGGCTCAGTGGCACATCCCCTGCATTTTGCTACCAGCGTCATTCTCTACAGACATCTAGTTGCTATTATTTATTCACTGTGGTATTCTCAGCTATCCCAATTCCCTAATGAACAATTGAAATGGATTGCAATAAGGACGTGACACCCAGGAATAAGAAGCTGAAATGTATTTCCCAGCTTCAGCCTTCTAACCTGAGGGAAGGTTATGATAGTTGACATGACTGAGGTCAACAGCAATCGGTTCTAGTGGTTATTGTCACGTACTCGGAATACTTTTGACAGCATTTCAGAGCAATTTTAGTGGTTGATAAATCAAATGCAGAAGAACCTTAACTCAAAATGTACTGTAAATAATCTCAAAATGCAGGGGGAAAAAATACAAAAGCAAAACTATATTTCAAATCAAGAGTGTGAAAACATGCAACTCAAGTCAATACAATCAATCCTAGTAACAAGAGCAGTCAATGCAATTACATTTTATAAAATCAAGTATCCTTCTACTATGAAAACCAAGAAAGGAAGGAAATGAATGAACATCCTCCTCTCTAGCAGCATATGACAATTGCAGTTTCACCAAATGCAGCTAAACAAGGAGCAAAACAAGTGTAAGATCTGGAAACCCTGGCAAAGGAGCCAATACTATGTAAAAATCTTTGGTCTGATGGACAAGATTTTACCTGGCTGTCCTTCTGACCCTGTACAAGTAAGCTAATTTTCACCCACTGATAGAAAAATGTTGTCTTTCCAGTAACATCTTTCTAAATTTAAGCTGCTCAACCTTCTTTTTTTTCTTCCCCCCATGATAGAAAGACAAATGTGATGTATGACATTAAATCAAACCGTATGATTACTACTGCCCAGGTAAGAGAACTTGTGAGCTATCTTTTACCTTTCCATCTGAATTTAGGGCACAAAAAAGCCTGGATGGAAAAGCTCACTGTGTTATTTATCCATCTGAAAATTCTTTCCTGTTGACCAAAAGTGAATTTAAGGCATTTTCAAAAATCAAATAATGCCTCCAGTTATTTGGTATAAGAATTGATAATGTGTTCATCCTCCCATCTTTTCCCCTTCCCTTCCCTTCCCACGGAAGTCAGCACATGCCCTGCTCATGGAAAGCCTGAAGCATAAGGATCTCAATACAGTAAGTTCCCAGGTGGGAATTTTAGATTTCCCATTAATTAGGCTCCAGGCCCAGAATGAAATTATGCCTTTCTAATAAAAACATTACTGCTGACCCGAGCCCTGTGAAAGAGACTAAATGAAGAGAGACAAGACAAGAGCAGGCAAAAGGAGTCTTTCTGATGACCCTTCTTAATTAAGATGATAGTTTTAGGATGGAGAATATTTAATGATCTTGTGATAGGTGTTTGAAGCTCGACTACCAAAAGGAAGGTATAGTGGTCACAAAGCCTGAGGTTAGAGATCTGCACCACCTAACCGTGGGTATCTATCTGTGGTTGTTAAGCCCTTTACCTATCTCCAGGGAAGCCTTTTCTGACCAGAAAGAATACAAGAACTTTGGCTGCCAGACAGGGTACCTGAGGAAGGTGCTCACCAGGAGCACATACAGCTCACCCTCCAAGGATACATTGCGATGTGTGTGCATGTCCAATTGAAGGAGAAAACGTGTTTTAGCAGGTCATGGGTAGTATTTCCTGCCATCAGGCTTTGCACACATTTATCCCTATCACTTTCTCCCCAGCATCTGTTTGGACATCTGTCCAGAATGGAAATGTCATTAATTTCGTTCAGGGTTGCAATTGGTTTTAGCCATAGCATCCCTCTGCAACAGGCAGTTGATCATCATTGCCTGTAAATGATGAAAGAGAATGACAGTCTTACAAAAATCAACCATGAATGAATACCTTGGTTTGTAGTATCCTAAGCAAAAATACTGCAAACATACTTCCAGCAAATCACCCATTTCCTATTTAACTAGTACAAAAGAACTGCAGATATAAACAATTATTGATATTACATTATACACTTGTATATGGTAGAGAGAAAGTACAGTTTAGCTGCATTTTTCTTTTTCCTCTTACGGAAACCATTTCATCTTAACACCCCTTTCTCCTGGCAGAGAAAACTGAAGTTTGTATTTCCCAGTATTTCCAGCTTAGCGACTACTCATCTGTCATTTTTTCATCACCAGTGTTTTACACATGTATGTCCAGCCTCAAGCAGTCTCACGACGGCAAAAGTATTTGTGGATCCCTGATTTGTTACCTGCATACTTTCCTTGTATGACACTCACCAGTTTTAAAGTGTCTCAGGAAATCTCTATGGGATTCCATGGATCAGATAACATGAAAGGGCCTGTAAACCTGACATATGTTGAATTGTGGACTACTATGACCAAAACAGTAATCCCTAGGCATCTTCTGGATCATTCATAAAGGTGCATATTCAGCCTTGAAGACAGTTATGGCATGATCGAACTAAAATTATTGAGAAAGGAATTAAAGAAAGCAATTCTAAAGTTGAGAGAAGGAAACACAGAGTATGCCTTGCCATCCCATTATTTAATACTTTTCAAGACAATAATAAGGATTTAGTAAAGCCAGGAGCTCTTAGAGAGAAACTATCTTCAATTTCAACACAGTTTAATGGCTTTCAAAATAAGGAATACTGCTCACCAATTAGGAACGAAACAAAGTCACTAAGTAAGAACTTGTAAGTTCTTCAGCTTGGCAAGTGATGCTCAGGTAGACTTCCAGGAAAGCTGATGAGAAAGCCAAGCAGCACTGCATGGTCAATCCAGCCCACATCACATGACAGGAATCCAGCTAACACTGAACAGCTCTAACACACCACTGCTCCTGCTGTGGGGTGATGCTATGAATCCCTGTCACTGTTGCACAGGACTCTGACCCTGAAGAGAACTGGAACGAATGTGGATCTTCCCATCTTAACTCAGAGATCCTGGAAAAACACTAATATATGCATTCAACTAGAAAGAGAATTCCTCTTGGTCATCACTGGTGTCTACTTCAGATTACATGAACTGTTTCTTACTACACAACCCAGCTGACTATACAGATTAATCCAGCTACACCAAAAGAGCTGAAGGTACTCATCCTCAAGCAGGGAATAGTCACACTGATGTAAGATCAGGGCCACGGTCTATATCACAGCCATTGCCAGCTTCCCCAGCTTTACAAAAACAGGTACTAAACCAAACAGTCACAGGGACACAACTAAGGCCAGGTCTTACAAGGAACAACTTGTAGGAGTGGAAGTTCCAGCAACTTTTGGCAATCCACATCTACTGTGGTTGCTACAGCTGGGTTCTGCTTCATGGTCTCAGCAAGACCTTCAAAAATTATGAGGGATTGAGACAGAGCCAAGCTTCTTGTCAGTGCTTCATACTTCAAGGCATTTGTATTTATAATTCCTGCTACTTAACACAACAGATTCTAGTATGACAACTCCTAGAAAACTTATGTTGGGGTCTTCATTTCTAGGATTTGCACCAGAGCTTAACTAAATTTGAAAGCATTTGAAAGCATCTCTGTTTAAACTGCTGGTTGATGTTTTATGTTTTAATATTTTAAGTAAAGTTTATTGTGACAAGTCAGTGAAAGTGCTTTTAGTAGGTCAATAAATCATGGACATATCATATCACTGGGTGACAGCTATGCAAAGCATAGAAGGAAACTTGATATTATTCCAACAAAATAGCAACTACAGCTACTTTCAGCTTAGCTGCATAGTCACACCACGCCAGTTGATTGTGAATTGAAGAGGTAAATAATTATATTTTGGGGAAGGAAAACAAGATTTTTTTAGATTTTTATTTACCTAATATTTTTTAAATGCTCTTGGGTGTGGGAATTAGTATAGATTTCATCTAAAATGGTCCTCTATATGCCCACCATGAAGTTTTTTCTATTATTACCTAGTGCCTAATGTGTAGAAGTGGGGAATGGGCTGGGGAAAAATACAAAGCAGCAGAAAAAAAGAGGATAAAAAAGAATTCTGAGAGATTGAATTCAGTTTTGGCATCTCTTCAACCATATGGAAATTGAAGGGATGTTAAAGAAGTTCTAAGACAGGATGCACAGGACAAGGGTGGGAAGTTTCCCTTTTTACTGTCAGGAGACTAAAATAAAAAGAAAACCAAAACCCCAAACAATCAACACATGACAGGAGCACTCCTGTCAAATATGGGTGGGTGCCTAAACTTCAGCAGCAATCACCCAAATGAATTCTGAAATTGTTTACACCTGATCAGACACATAAGAGAAGTCTCTTTTAGACAATGATGCAGAAATTGAAGAAAAATTCTCTGGGATATTATTGGCCTCTTCTGCTCCAGAGTGCTTTGAGATGCCTAGTATAGCTTTTGAGAACAGCAGCTGCTTGTTGCCTGGTGTAGTATCATTCCATGTCCAAGCCTTGGGTCTGGACTCAAGGGCTGCAGCATAAGAGATGTTACATCACAGAGGGACTCATGGCTGGAAGACATCAGGGGAGACTCAGGTTGAAACCAAGCGTCTAGTTAAAATTACACTGGAGAATCTATTGTTATGTTTTCTTCAAATGTAAAGGGCAAAACCATGTGTGTTCATTCTGGATGCCATTTCTTTTTTGCCTGCAAATTAAGGGATTTAACATATATAAATCTTTCTCTGAGAGGACTGCTACACTTAAAACCTGATAAAATGCCCATGGATTCCACTGCCATCAGGGATAACCAGTAAATCTGTTACGCAGCACAATGGTATTTCACAAGCAATTTGGAAAATTTGAGAAAGCTTGGGAAAAGCATTTTAACCTGCTTTTGCCTTGTCTCAGGATCCAAGCCTCTCAATCATTTGCACATTGCATAAGCTGAGAAATATACCGCAGTTTTAATATTGAATCAGAGTAGAAAGTATGATGAGTCTGTGAAGTAAGGCAAAAGATAACTACATATCAAATCTAGGTCTTTGAAGAAGATCCATTTGAGGTCATAGAAGGTAGTGTGTGAGTATGTTTGCCTGCTGCACCAGGACCTTCTGGGGCAACACTCAAAATCAAAATGAAATCTGCAAAGATGTGTCACCAAGATCTCACATAGGCAGGTGACATTGGCTTTGGGGAATATTACATGGGTCATGTGCAAACCCAAATCATCTAGGTACACTTGGGAAACATGGCCAGAGATGCTTGCTTAGCATACAGGGAGAAGTGACAAGCTTAATCACGGAGAGAAATGGAAAACTGGCTGCAGAAACAACTCCTTTATTGCCCCAGGTGAAAGGCTGAGTCACTGCACTGGCACTCCACAGACTTACATCATGGTGCCAGATCTCAGCAACCTTGGACACTTTTTTCCTGTCTCCCTCTGGTCCCCTGGATAATCCTACCCTTTGAAAAAGTCCATAAGGGTGAATTATCACAAGCATTCAGTTTTAAAGCTATTGACTGTCTTGCGTGGAGAATAAGACTGTAACCCTGACAAGTCTTTTCACTCCCAGTTGCATCAGCAGTCTTTCCTGTGGGATCAGAGTCCTACTCTTCCTGGTACTGTATACAGAGAAAAAGGGACATTTTTTATCTTAAGAAGACTTTCTCTGTACCTCAGGCACTGAAGAAATAATCTGTTACCACACACCGTCCTTTACACATTAAAGCACCATTCAAATGACTTGCAGATTGATGACTGAATGGAAAAACCACTAAATAACAGTATCTGTAATGCAATGGGGTTTACAATTAATGACTGGGCAGAAAAATTCACCCTAAAAAAATTATTAAAAATAGATGGATGATCCTAACTTTAACAAGTATGAAAAAAGACAGACAGATTGGCAAATAGGAAAACACAAACATACACTGCTAATCTCAAGTAAGTAAGAGTAGTACTTTAAAAGGTGCTTGCAGTGAATCCTATGATTCAGTGGGATTAATTATAATTAAGAAAATAACTTCTGTAAAAAACATCTGTATAAAATACAGGGTTCAGCAGTGGAATGTAAAGATCAGAGAGCACAGTTGGCTTAAAAAATTTTAAGAAAGGGAAAGATGGAGAATTAAACAAAGAAAGATCACGGCAGAGGTTAAGATAAGTAAGACATTTTTAAAGTACATACAAGGAAAGGGCAGTGAAGGACACAGAAGGGCCTCTTAAAAATGGCAAGAGTAATTTATTAATACAAGTAGTAAGGGCATTGTTTAAGGGAAAAAAAATGAAATTAATTCTTCGCCTGAGTGTGCAGAGAGGAGAGGGGACAGATGCCAGAAAGAGACATAAATTTCCCAGAGGAGAAAGAAAAGTGCTTAAGGAAATCAAGATCATACTGGTGTTGGTGATCAAGAAAGTGGAATGTTGGAAAAATAAAAAAAAAATTGCAAGAACAAATGTGGCTGCACGGCCAGCCACTGGAATGCCCTCAGCAGCTTGCCAGATCGGCTGCTTGGGGGGCACATGAGCCTGGATGAATGAAGCTCGGAGGTCTGACTGCGGCACCCTTGCCGCAGCAGGAACACACACAAAAGCAGTCAAGGATGCCGCTTCTTCACTCGAAAGGGGCTTCCCCCAGGCTGGTGGTGAAGGCGCACCGGCAGAGACAAAGGAGGAGAGAGGCGATCTGCTGCTTGGGTTCCAAAAGTTTAATCTTCTGAACACGCAGAAGCAGCAAGATGAGGAATAGAGGAAGTAAAGGCATTTTTATACTGGGACAAAGGGAGGCGGAGTGCAGGGCATAATCCAATAGGGAAAGGGAACATGGGAGGGGTCGACAGGGGAACAGCCAATGGGAATAGAACAGAGGAGGGATTAATACAGACAACCAATGGGACACTGAGGAAAGGGGAACATTCCAGAACACAGTGCATATGTAACAGGGCAAATACATAAACATAGGCTCATACATAAAAATAGGAGGGGAATACACACAACTAATAAGGCTGCAGGGGGCTGTGGGAACTCACTATAGCTGGGAGATGGATTTTAGGAGTTTCGCACTGCTACAAACAAACATGTTGTATCCCAAAATCCAAGGGAGAGAGGAAGAAATACTGCAGACACTTAGAACCTGAAAAGCACTTGGTGGGATGCTGTATGTGCTGGGAGAAATCTGACACTGTGCTACCATATGTTTAAAGATAAAATCAGGTTGTGGATGCCACCCAGCAAGCTGGTATTTTTGCTTCAAAGACTTTTTGGCAGTAAATTTTACTAGCAATAAAAAGGCCAGTCTTCTTTTCTTCCTTCTTACATGCCTGGTTTCCACCACCTGTTTTTTGCCAAGTCAGCCTGTGATAGAAAGGATGCCTGTGAAAGAATGTTCCTGAAGAGCACTTCTGAGGAGTGTGGCCACCACACTTCCACACAGCATATCTCAAATCCCCTGTTGCAGCTGCAGTACTTGGAACTGCTCCCAATGTGCATTTTTACCTTTGAACTACCTTTTAAGCAGATCTAGAAAACAGAAGCTTTTACCAAAGACACAGAGAATTGATATTGAATTGAAAAATCAGTGACCTTCGTCCATAAAAGCTATAGATCCTAAAGGACTTGGTCCCACACACGCCAGCTCAGCTTTAAGCATGTGACTTCCATTGATGCCACTGGAATTGCTCACAAAGATCCGAGTACACGTGTTTCTGCTCCAGTGAAGAAGCAGTAATTAAACCAGGCCTACAGCATGGGTCTCATACAAATGGAAATAGCAAACAGCAGTAGTAGGACTAATGCTGGAGGGAGATGGTGTCAATGACACTCAAGCTAAAAAGCCAGGCCCTAAAAGAATTTGTGGGGAATTTGGCTACACTAAGAATAGATGGTACTTGGAGAAGCAATGGGGCAGCTGCTATTCGTAGAAGTTTAGAATGGCTATTCTAAACTTAGTCTGCAAGTATTCAAAAGGGGTCAATACTGAAGGATATGCACAGATGCTACCGAGAAAAAAAAATTGCTGATTGATGAGCATGATCAGGCAAGGTGCTGAGTGCCAGTTCCTCAAAGCTCCACTGATCTTTACCAGTTGAAATCCAGCCTCTACATGCTTCCTTCTACACCTAGCAACATGATTTCAGAGCTCTGAATCACGCAGAAACATTTTTTCACTATGCAAGATTATGCCCCCAGGACCTAATCCCACTGATACCAAGGGCAGGCCTTTGAACAGCTCCAAGGGTTGGTATGGACTTCCAATGAACATATCCGGTCTCATCATCTACAGCACTTCCCAAATTACCCCTGAGTAACTGGCTTTACTTGTCTGGGGATGGCTTTGATAATACTCCCAATCAGAGCATAAACTAAGGCCATGAAAGTAAGGGTTGATACCAAGTGCAATTGCATGCATCAGATACAGAAAGTGCAGGTGTGGGGAGTACAACCATGAGGATTCAGTGAAACGTCAGTGGCCAGGGGCTGTGCTCTTTGCGTGAAACTCTGCCCAGCTATCACTCGGCAACCTTTGCAGACAATAATAACACCCCTAAAATAAATAGAAGTGCAACTGAGAAATTTAGGACAAGACAGAAATAAGAGCAGAAGCTGTAACTCTTTGGAAGATTTATAATTTATGACCATTTCATGGCATGAGTTCAACTGTAACCTCTCAGCTGGCAGCTGTCTTTATGCTGCTTTCTCCTTCCACTTGCCTAGTGAGAAAACAGCCACCATCTCTGTGAGCATGGATAAATCTGTCATACTGACTTACACAATGAACTCTCTAGAGGGAGACTGAAGTAGTCCAGAGAATAAATCTAGCCCTCAGAAACAGTAGTGAGGTTGTCCAAGTTTACAGTATCTCCTTTTAACCCCTTTGGTGTGGACCTTTGTGACTATAATTATAACTGGCACTATCTGACATGCTGAAGCCAGGAATCCTCTGCAACATGATGGGTGTCTTGCTCAGGAAAAATCAAGAGTCAGACACAAAAAACATCCAGGACAGGCCAAGGTTGCAATCTGCAGCTCTCATCTGGCGCAGCAGCCCTAGGCTTTAAAGCCTTACACAAGGACATCCAGGTGGGAAAAAATCATTTTACAAGAGAAAAATGTCTTTGCAGAAGTGTTCAGATCACAAGGACAGAGCACTGAATTAGATCATTAGATTTTAAGGCCAAAAAAGTATTATTGGTTTAGATGGATTAGTGGGGTCCTTCCACTCTTCTACCCTTCTGAGGGGAATATGGCAGATATTAAATTGATGCTGAATATAACCCATGCCAGAAAGGTATCTTCTAATAAAATCCCTCTAAGGCAAAGCATCTTCACATGCTCCAGCAAAGTACTTTAACCAAACCAAATGGCTGGCTGTGGTGGGGCTTACAGTTTGTAAAATAAGGTAATATTATTTTCAAATGAATGGTTTAAAAAACAAGTATCAGATAGTACTTTTTGCTCATGATTAATATTAAGAATTTATATCTAAAAATTTTATAAGGGCTTTGGACTATGATTCACCCATGTAGTAATAGGTGGTAAATTCTAATAATTCTGACAGGTAGTCACAGAATTGCCCATCACTGTAGCTTACTTTGGACACCGCCTGCAGATGTGCTTGGACCACCTTTCAAACAGATTTAGAACACCTATGACATCTGTTGAGCCACACATAAATAGGACCTGAGTACAAAGGCAAGGAAACTACAGTATCATACAACATTATGGCCAGGACCAATGCCAACACCACAAAATCCCCTTCAGGCAAGCTCATTATTCTCACCAGACACTAGTTTTATTCATGCAATTTCTTTCTCCTGTTCCTCTAGTTTGCATCTGATCTTGATACTATCTCATGAAGAAGGAAAGTCAACCTAAGAGTTCTGCAAAGTCACGTTCAACTTCACCACAGCATGGTTTTGCTCTGGAGAAAGCAGTAAATGGTAGAACAAATCCGTGGAGAGAGGCTCCTGCATCCACCTTTTCTACTGGAAAGGCTGCTGTAGCAAGGATTATTTTTATTTTCCTTCCAGGCCCTGAAGGGTGCACTGCAACTGGTCTATATTATTTTTGCCCCTCTATCATTTTCTTCCTCATCCCTGTTTTGTGTAAGATTTAGAGTCAAGATGTACACTCTGCAATTTTATCTTGAATGTTCCTCAAACATTACCAGCCACACCAGACACGGCTTTCTCCTATTGTGCTTAAGTTGTTCCCACCCTTTTTCCTGCAGTGCTTAGATTCCAGAGGTCTACAACATTTGCCGTACCTTAACTAACAGAGGAAACTACTGTGCAAAAAGAATATTTTTTGTCTGTGACTCATGAAATTACAAGGCTTTCGATTCTATTATGGCAATAACACTCAAACCTTCTGTTCTCTACATCTCCATCATTAGTAATATCGAGACTTTTCCCTCAGCCTTTATCCGTATTCCTGCTTTGTACTTATAACCTTCAAAGAACAAGGAGGTCTCTGATGAAAAAGAGCACTGACCAAAGGAGGGCTCAGTTTCCGCAAGGGTTTTATTATAAAACTGAGTGCCAAACCAAATAATCAGAGGCACTTGATAGGATTCACCTTCCAACTACTTGGAAGATAGGAAGCTTTTTTGCCATTGAGGCAGCCTGCAAGCAAGAATTAGACCACGAACCTTCAATGGGCTTTCCTAAAGGAGAAAAAAAAAAAACTTGTCAAGAACTTCTGTACAAGTGTGCCTATCCAAGCACCACAATAACATTATGAACAACTGTGTGAAGAAATCATGCAATGTGCTACCCAGGCCACTAAAGCCAGATGTTCAAAGGTGCTGAGTACCCTCAACTTCCCATGACCTGAAGGGAGCAGTGGGTACTTAGACACATTTATTACCTTGCAGAACTGGGCACTGAGAAAGCCACCTTGCATGTGTTTTTCCCTTTAAACATGCATTTCCATATTGCTTAATTATCTGACTCTGAAAGCGTTTAGTTAGAAGCTATGTGAGGCACATTCCAGTAACAGACATGGACTGCAGTCTCCAAGATTTATTTCATAAAAGCACTGTGGCAATCGTAATATCCCACATACTGTTGACAGTACAGTAATGCAATGTAGCATAACTCTGCTGGCTGAGGTAATGATCGGGTGGCATGTGAAAGAGGGAAAGAAGGAGAGGGAGAGAAGGAGAACAAACTACTGGCCCACAGGGGGAAATTGCTGCACCTTGTTGCTCTCAAGGCTTTCAATTCTACATTTTAGGTCTCATTCTCCTCTTTTCTTACCTTTTCCCCTCACTGTATATGTATGACTTGTATATTCAACTCGACTCACAGCTCAGTCAAGAGCTTATACCCCTGTGGCACTAGATACAATTACATGGCAAAAAACCTGATACCACTTTTGTATAGATCTAAGGTGACAAAATTACTGCAGGAATATGTTTTGACCCTCCTAACTGATGGTTGTTCTTAGACAGCAAAAACCCATTTCTAAGATCTGTCTTCAGGAATTTGATTTGCCATCCTCCCTCTCTTTTGCACAAATAGAGAGCCTCTGTCTTGTCTGAATGAAAAAACCCTCTATATGTGACAGAGAATGGGAGGAAAACAGGTAATTCAACACACCAAATATGTTCACCAAAACAGCAATACAAACAGTCAAACTGGGTCTGCACACATCCCTCAAGATCTAAGTCCCTCAAGACCATATCTAAGCACAAAATTAACACCTTCAAGAAATTATTCTAATGAGCATGAATTTTCACAGATAAATATATTTTTAAAATTTTACTTGCTAGAGGATAGATTCCTGAACCTGAACCACAATGATTTATACTCATGGTCTCCACTCCTGACCTTCTCCAGACACTGTATGACAGTGCACAACTTGCTTGTATTACCAGCAAGGCTCCCTTCACTACACAGGTTGCTGTCCAGCCACCATGGTGGTGTGTGAAGTGATGGATTGAGAGAGCTCAGAGAGTCACAGCACATGGTGCTACAACTGTAGCAAGCTGTTTCCTTCTTCTTTGTCATTTACGTCTGAAAATGGGATATTTTTGCTGGGCCTGAATGTGGAATCTCAAAAAAACAGTTCTAGGGAATAGCAATAAGAAATGTTGCTTGCTCAGCAAGATTTGGGAAGAAAGGAAATTATCTATTTTGTGAACTGAAATTATCCCCTTAATGAATTTGGCTCACTATTTTTAGTAAAAAAAAAAAAAAACTCCTCATGCTTTCTTTTTGTAAAAAAAAAAACTGTCAGCTGTCCAAAAATACTGAACAGCTGTCCTGAAATAGCAGGTTTTCCTGTATGTTTTTTTAATGATTCAGTCCATTCCATAATTTTGCAATGAGAATTGCAGACAGTTCTATTTTGTTTGCAAGAAATATGCACAGTATGGCATGTCCCTCATAATCTTCTGTGATTAATGTATAAAAACGGTCAGAACATATTTATACAATGGTTTGTAAAATTATAGAGATTGCTCTTGGTTTCACTCACAACCAATGGCTAAGGAGCACTTTAATCTGCTACAGGTGAAAAGGTAATGCAAACACTTGTGTTTATTTAGGACAGCTATTGGGAATATTTCATGCCATATTTCAAATACAAATACTCTTTGGCTGTCTCCAAGTTAAGGAAATATAAAGTCATTAGTATATGGTTTTCTACAATCTATTGTAAATATTAAAATTACACAGGTCATTTGACCCAAATTGAGATTTCTGCCTAGTTTCTTCACAATCTTGGCTTCCAGGGGCCAGTGACAGGAAGCAGTCTCCACCATGGCATCACAGTGCTGCAAATCCCACACCATAAAGCAGTGGGAATGGTATTTCAGGACATTCTTGGCAAAGGCTTCAAACTCTTTAAAGACTGAGAGAGAGTGTTGCCATCAGAATCAATGGAGAAGCCTCCTTTACCCTTCAAGACTAAACAATGTTTTTTAAAAAATGTTTTATGCAAATAGTTCTCTTGAATATTTTTTCCCCCTGATACACAGGTTAAGATTCTCACCTCCTGCCAGCTGGATTACATTTTTGGCATTCACACAAGAACCTTTACTAAGCAGCCTCCAAGGAAGAGCTTATACATGCCAGCTATACTTAGTGTTCAGCAGGTCAGTTGAGAAGATTATTTTATGTAGGCTTGGACTCATTTTCATAGCAACAAAGGAAATATCCCACAAGGATCTAAGAGGCAAGGTGTCCCATGCAAATCCACTCATTCTATAGAGCAACCATTCAGAAAGGTCACAATTTATTCCATCTGTTACCTCTTAGGAGGTTTGTGTTCCTTCTGCAAGCCAAACTTCCAAGTCTAAAACTACCTAGTGTACCTCTTGCACTTCACATGCTAAGGCATTCATCTCCATCCCAAGTCCCTCCTACATTACTGTCTTAATTTTATTCATATTCTCAGACAAAACACTGGGTCACTGAACACTTCAATAATGAATGACAGGCTAAAACTCCATCAGCAGCAAAGTGCTCATGCATCAAGTAGCATTCTGATCCCAGACACTGTCTCCTACCCCCTCCTAACCACACCATCTTTCAAAAATCCCCATCTGCTTAATCTCTTTCTTTGCTGAGTTTAGAAGCTTCCTACAATTCATCTCTGTTCTGCAAAACCATGGAGAAAGACTGGAAAGAAAAAGGAAACAAAATTAAACAGGAGAGATTAAAACAATCCCTAATATATTCTGGGTCAAACCGATGTCTGATATGGGGACTACATCTTCACTGAAGTCTGTCAGGTGTTCACTTCCTGCCCTTCAAGGTGAGTTTGGCTCATGATTTGGCCTGACATAATTTATTGCCTGGAGCTCAGCCTTGCAGTGATGAGGAAACTGCAGACAACTGTTGAGGTACTTTTCATCTATTTTGAATATAAAAGCAACCCAAGTAGTCAGTCTGTCACGAACAGCAGTATATGGAGCCTTGCAAATCTTTAGGAGACTGAAAATATTGGACAGAAACAGCGTCCAGTGGCACAGGGTTACTCTGAGAAATGAGCTCCAGTTATTCATTCAGATGACAGCTCCCCTCAGTCTAAGGGTAGTTATAAAAGAGCAGCCAGCTTCTAATGCACTAAGGCTTGGGCAATTTGGTACAGTACCTGGCTCTAACAAGGACTCTGTGTGCAATTTACACTCATGAGAGTTACTATCAACAGCAGGTACCTGAGTTAGGAGCTGAGGATCCACACATATTCAACAAAGACAGACAAGACTCCTGCGGTGGTCAGACTTTAGGAAAAAGCTACTTCTCTACCTCAATTGCAGTGCAGTTTTATTCATTCCTAACACCAGGAGTTAATATGCCCACGTTTTTGCACAGCTCTTCCTCTTGCCCTCCTCTTGCTCCTTGGAATGTAGGGAAATGCCAATGTTTATTGCATCATCTGACATATGGGAGATATGCATCTTGATGGAGTAAATGAGCAGTGATACTCATGTCTCTACAAAAAGCTTCATTGGGGGTGGATTTAATGTATAAATGTGGCATAGGGTTGTACAATCACCAAGACACATTCAGTCTACATTATCAGTGACTTAAAAGATATGCTAACTGATGCTTGCTGGGTAATCTTGAGTAGCTCCTTTTGAGCAGGTAAAGATAACAGCAGATAATAACAGCTGCAATCCCTTCACTTCCTATTCCACATGACATTGTCTGTGCAGAGAGAGCAAATATGTGGACATCCTTGAGACTTCTCATTCTTGGAAAGGTATTCCTGCTGCAAGAATTGAGTGGGCTGGACAGACAGTGTGTGATGAGGAGATGATGGAGTTGCTGCCTCCAAAATGAAGTTGATTCACTGTCTTTCACCAACTATAAACCCTTATGTTGAAAAACTATAATAATAAAATTACAACAATAACTTTTTCTGGAAGTACCATTTAACACTGTTTCACATGGGTCTCCTCATACAAGCTTCCACAGGACTACCCAACTTTGCCCTGGAACAGCACACTTCTAGGCACTCAAACACAGACTTAGTATGCAGAGGGGTTACAGAGAACAAAGATTAAAATATCATTTCATCCCTTGGGTCTGCAAGCTACTGGCTGTGAATGTAAAGGAATTATCACACACAAGCTTACTTCTACAGGCTGCCTGGCAGGAATGCATTCCCCTTCAGTTAAAGATCTTTCACAGGGAGAAATAGAAATGTTCTGTTCCCTCAATATTTTTTCATTTCTTTTCAAGCATTTATACAAGTATTCAGGGGCTTAACCAGAAATGAAAGTAATTCATTTTAGGTTATGTGTATTAAGAGGCTTTGGGACTCTTCTACCTGTCTGACTTGTGTTAAAGATTTTGTTAGCTGACTCTTTTCTTACCTCTAACCAGTAAATCCGAGGACTGGATTATTCTGTCTACCTGAAACAAATTCTCTTTTCACACTGAGAAGCATTCAAAGCACTTGAAAATGCATGGGATTCATTCAGCATACTCACCAAAGAATTTGGTTTAACCGCTTATACACTTCTGTTGCATTTTAGCTCAATAATTGTAAATAACAGAAATGTAATATAATATAAAACATTCACACATGAGATGCCATCTCCTGAAAAAAGAAAAGAAGTTACATTTCTCTTACCCAGCACTTGATTGCTAAAAAAAAAAGGGAAAAAAAGTACAACATAGTGCTTGGGGAAGCAGAGTTGATTAATGGACTAGCCTGTTAAACCATCTGCTCTTGAGGACCCAGCTCTGAATCCCAGTGCCCCCAGCTGGGTCAGCACTTTTTCTGGTGCTCAGAAGAGACATTAACTCAGACGGCCTTTGCTTTATGAAGGAAGAAAGAGTCCATGGAATTTCATTTGCCTTAGGAAAACATAAATATCTTCCCAGATTCTGAGCATCAATGTTAGCAAAGTTTGGTTAAAAGGAAGTATTTGATCAGCACTGCCTACAAAAAAAGAAGTCAGGTAATTCCACAACTCAAGAGGACTGAGTTCAAAATGTGCTTCTGGGAGCAGAGAATAATCTGATCATCCTTGGAGTGGAATGTCATAAAATTAAAAGGAGAAAAAAAGGAAGCTGGGGTTTCTCTGTGGCACACTGAATAAACGTGCTTCCTGACACTGTTTTTGATACGGTCCCTATCAGCTTGTCACTTGGGCAAGAGGTAATGATGTCCCAGCAATAAACACTGTAATAATGTTCTGAACCCTTTGAACTAGAGATCACAAAAGCTGGGGGCAGTCAAAATGCCTTATAAAGTTAACTAAGCAAAAAAGTGGAGGCCAGAGAGAGATGCTGTGAGCTGAATGTCAGATCAAGAGATGAGATCAACAAAGTGCTTCAAGAGGTATTTCCTGGGTAACTCAGGAATCTCCAGAAACCTTTGTTGTCTTTCTTCCAAGCCTTAAGAAAGAATAGAGTGTGGGTTTTATAATGGACATGGATATGCAAAAATACACTCATTTGAACTCATCAGATCTCACTAGAACTGTTTTGGGTAGCTTCCCCCCCCAGTGCAATGTTTCCATTAGAATAATCAAAAATGATAATGAATAAATGACACCATGAAATAAGAGCTTTCAGCTCTGAAAAAGAGGCATAACATTTGGTTTCCTGTCTCCAGTGCCAAGTCCTTTATGATATAGACATTTCTAATAACTTCTCTTTTTTTCACCCCTATAAAACTTATTAGCAGTCATTTTCATCAACAGTAACAATTAATGACTAGTTCAATAGTATTTTTCACATGAGAAGTATATGGAAAATGAATGATAATTGTACAAAATTCTGTTCACTCAGAGACATTAGCTTCACCTAAATGCAGCCTACATAAAAAAACTGTGACAATTCAAAGCTAGGAGCAACAAAAACATAGCAACTATAAGCAATGGTGGAACAACAGGTGTCCAGGATATTGAACCTTAATTGCTAGCCCCAAAGTCCTCAACTAAGCAAGACATCTCCCTTTGGCTTCCAGTGCCAGTGCATTACTACAGCATTTCCTCCAGCAGCCACCTTAGAACAGGATTCCCAAGGTACCAGTGATGTTCTAGCCATTTTAAACACACTTGTTTTTCAAGTCCAGTTTCAACCTGGTGACTCTGGGCTATGTTTAATCTCTTGCTTGTAGATACCTCCCTTACATCATCACGATTACTTCAATGCCCAGGCTGCAGAGGGAGCCAGGATCATAGAAGATCAGGCAATCTGAATGACTTTTTCCTTTCATGGACATAAATACACGTGTGTTTGTGTGTAAACAGATTATGATTTTTCATAGCTGTTTCTGACCTGATGCCATACTGTACAATAGAGAAGGTGGAATGTAGATGCATACACATGCAGATTCACGTATGTGTTTGTGTTGACATGGTACATATGCCAGACAGATATTATGATTACTTGGTGATAAATATGACAATGTTGTCCCAGATGGGAAACACCGAAAGTGGCAATTTTTTTCAACTTGAATGCAGTTTTCAAGTAACTCTCACTATGCCTTTCACAACACAGACAGAATCGTGATCCAGTGTTTTCAGACTTCAGTGATTAGCCATATGTGTTTCACTCAACGTGCCGAGCCAGATACCACTGCCAGCGCCCACTGAAGTCCGTACACTTGCATGAGAATAACAGGGAAGTCTGCCTCTGATTACTAAAAAAGATGCTATATTTTTCTCACCACTGATAGTTTACGCTGCTGGTAGTATAACATTTAACACTGGCTTATGGTACATTTCTCCCCTAATTCCTTTACTCTTGAAGACATTACAGGAGAGAAATAACAAAACCATACTGTTCTCACCTCCCTTCATCCATGTGTCTGTGTGTGTGCTGCATCTTCTAACACGGGTTTCTCACTGTTCCACAGCAGCCCATGTATTAGCATTGTTAGGTGAGTTATAAGTGAAATCTGAGCCCTGATGTGCTGTGCTCTGTAGAAACACGCTTCAAGACATGATCCCAACTACCTACCAGTTCTAACAGAGGAGATAAAAAATGGTTGGAAGGAGAAATAAAGTACAGAAGACACAAAATAAAAAATAAGAGTTAGAGGAATAGAGTCTGATTCATCCTGCCTAGTGCATTAATCCGAGGGCACTGTACTTACCTTCATTTATCTTTTGAAACCAGGGCAGAAGAGAAGCTTGAGCAGCAAATTTTTTTCACATTGAGTGGACAGGAAATGTTAGAAACAAGCAGTAATGGGTGGCTTCTGACTGAAGTAATCTTGACATGGTGAACATTGTGGAACATTAAAGCAACGTCAATATTTATTGTACAGATATAGGTATTGATTGAGCAGTAAAATGATCCAAAGTAATATATGCTATAATAATAATTGAATGCCATTCAGAAAAAGAGCACTGACATGCAGAGAAGAAAAAATATCACTAAAGACAATATCCATTTATTAAATTAGTTCACACGGGCATCCGATTACTGAGCAAATACGACTAGCTACTACAAAGCACTAGACATTTTGCATGAGCAAAACAAAAAGAAACAAAGGCCATATTTCTAAAATGCACAATTTACAGCTCGTTGGGGTTTGCCAATTTGGAACAGCTGAGAAATTGGCTGTAGCACTGCGCAGTTCAAATTCTGTAAGGTGCCCTGTATCCTCTATCACTCTTTTGCCTTTTATTATGAATGCATAATGACTTTCTACATTCAGCATTATCACACAACACATCAATGCAAACACTGTGCTGTGCTTTGACCATGAGGGTATTACCATTTACAGAACAGGAACTGCTAATTCAGAAGAGATTTGGATAAAATAAGAAAGATTGCACTTACTTCCAAATTCAAACAGATGTGGCACCTCTTTATTCCCTCCCCCATTCCCTTACTTTTCAAGTGTGGTTTAAGGAAAAAAGCAGCCTGCTTTAGGATTTTCTTTGTTTTTACTATCTCTGGTGCAATTGGATTTATTTTACTAAACTGGTTGTATATTTAAGTATCTGAGTTCACAAATTATCCACATAGTCTTCCCAGGTTCCGTTTTGCGTAATTGCTGGTAACAATTCCAGCCACAGGACTGCTTATACAGCATATTTCCCACTCCTTCACCAGATGACTGATTTATTTTTTTTCTTTTAACAGGGGACTGATAATACTGAGTATTGAATTAGCAATGATGTTCCAGTTGAAGACTGTGAAACTATTTGGACTTGCAAGTATTTTTAGAAGTATCCAGCTATGTGGTACTTGGTGTTGGACTGACTCCATGAGATAAACTTGCCTCAGAAGCCTGCAAGCATTCAAACGGATTCAACTAAGATTTAATATTGTATATACACCTATATCCAAAGACTGTATCTCCTTGCAACAACCTTATGGAAAGTCCCAATTTACTCTGTGTTCAGTGCTGGCTACAGACACGTCAGGAGATTTAGAGATGACCATTTAAAGCAATGCTGAACTTAAATACCTTGCTTCTCTGACCTCTGTACATCTCATTTCTTGCCTGAATTGCATGATCACAAACCAAATCTGTCCTGGGCCAGACAGACGCAAGCTACTTTACTGGCATTTACAAGACCCATTTCAATCTGTCAAGTTACTTCTATCAGTTAATATAAACCACAAGCAAAACAAATATTAATACTTTTGCCGTTTCTTCAAATAGCTACGCTGAGAACTGGGGAGGTTTCCCTGTGACACTGCTGGGCTTTCTGCATCCCAGAGAGATAGTTCCAGCACTTTCGCCAACACTGGCTAAACCCTGGACACCTGTAATGGCATGTGAAAGAATCTTCTGCAATGGCCTTCCTCATGGTTCTCTCTTTCCTCCTGTTTTTTGTGGTATGCTTTTTTTGTGGTTTTTTTTTTAATTTGTTTTTTAAATTTTAATTTCTATTGCTTTTCTCTTTTGTCTAAGAACAGCTTTATTGGACTTCCTAAGGCTGCTGTAAATCACATTTTAGATAATGCAATGTTAAACTGCCCAAAGCAGATCAAAATTGGCCAGGAATAAGACCACAGTCTGTCTGTGTCTCCATGTAGCATGATGTTGTAGGTAAAAGTCAGCATCAAACAGAGAAATAGCTCCCCTGACTTCATTGTCTTTCTTTGTGTGTTTTTCTTGTCCTGTCCTCAAAGCAGAGGGGAGTAAGGCTCAGAAAGCAGCAAAAATATCTCCAACACAACCCTTCTGTCTGTGGAAAGAACAAATTATCACTATTATCTCTCCATCATGGAAAAACCTTAGTCTCCACCACTAGAAGGAAAGGGATGAGAGGCTGTTAAAATAAAAAAGTTACTGAAAAACTGACTATTGTCCATTTTATATCATTTTCTAGTATGATAAAAGATATATAGCCAATTATTGGTTTTTTCCGTGTTCAAAATGTTTGGCTTTATTCTACATTTTATTACCTGCTGGCAGCACCAAATGAGGTTTAAATTTTTGTCCCTGGCCCATTTTTCCCGGCAAGCATAAGAAAGCAAGCTCTAAATCTCATTAAGCAAGCGTCTACTGAGGCAAACCTAATTCAAGAGTTCCTGTTCACTTTAAAGCTCTCATTACACAGAAATTCTCCTTTCCGGGAAATTTTTACTTGCTCCAGCAGTCAGGATAACACAATACTATCAACATACTAACGAGCTTAGTTTGCTTAGGTCCCTACAGGTGGCAAGAGTAAGAGGCCATGCTAGGCAGCTTTGGGGAAGGATGCTCTCAAAATACAGTCACCCACAGCTTCAAGCCAAGTCCAAAGATGCAGCCATTGCTGCCAAGGAGAAGCTGCTCCACAGCACTTACTAGTGAGCCCACTGATAGCACCACATGTCGGGGGTGCTACAACAGGACACTCCAGACCCTAGTGGATTTTGTGATGGGGTCTAGAGACATCTCAGTATTTGAGATGGCAGTCATTATATAAATAAAATAGAAAAAGAAAAATGAGAAGGCACAGGAGGAAAGCAGAATCCAGATGGAGAAAGGGAGAACAGTCTGGTTTGGTTTTGTTTTGAAAGGGCTTTTTTTTTTCCCCCTGAACTGAAACTGGTTGCATTTAGCTTGCGGCCCTGTTTGTATGGTGCAGATACACTAACGATTAATGATGTGCCAAGTGGTTCAGAGAAATTCAATTCAGACCCACAGATACGTGTCAGTCCCCAAGGAACAAGAGCATTTTTTAAAACTGAGCCACTAATTACCCATTAAAAGATTCAGGTAGTAAAGCACACTTGACCTTATTCTCAATGGCAGCAGCAGGTCTGATTCCAAGGAGTTCCTTTTACTTCTTTAGTTTTCCTGCCTCAAAACTTGAAAGACCACAGTCAGCTTCTGCTCCTCCGTAGTTTCCTAAATTTTCCAGATGATATTTTGTACAATAATGTGTCATTTCATGTTGTATCAATCACATTATAGTATGTCACTTAATATAGCATAAGGCAATATGATTGACACAATCTGAGATGACTTGTCACAACACAGCATGTCAGCTGGGACATTTATATGTTTTGGGTTTATGTACACACACACTGAGCCTTCAGAGGTGGGGGGTGTAGAGAGAGGACACCCTCCCTTCTTTAAAGTTTTCATAACACTTTCCACGGTGGTGATTGATAAGCATCTGTTAAATATACTGAAATTTCTCCTGTTATCTCCCTAGGCTACCTCTAATAATAAGCTACCAGAGCTTGAGTTTATTCCAACCTCTATTTATAATAGACACCTTCTCCTGACATGTATTGTGCCCTGTTCCTAAGAACAACCTTATTGTTAGGGAGTGGCATAACACAAAAACTCATTACAATTAACCACTTGTCCCTTGGTGGCATCTGAAGCTAATCCAGCTCCCAGACAATTCATTTGGAGTAACCTCACAAAGCGATCCCTAAGCAGCAGTAATTGGCTAATTGTCCTCTACTTATGGTTATGCTCATTATGTTACAGACAGCTTTAAATCAGGCTGTCATCAGTAGTTCTTGCTGTCACCGAGGCAATTCAGAAGGATGAGTTACCACATCCGTGACCACTTGTAGCCCATCTGCAGACAGAAAGCTCCATCCAGGAGTACTGGGAAGGTGGGAAATCCTGAGCCATGTTCCGCAGGGGTTTGAGAACACAAACACAACTGCAATGGAAGCTGTAGAAATTACAGCTGGATTAATTCCTGGTGAAGGAGAACACCTTCTTAATGAAATTTTAGGGAAAGTAGGTTTGCCATAAGTTTTTCAAGCAGTATGGTCTGGCAGAGGAGCCCTGCCTGGGCACTGGAACTTGAGTCATGATATTATATTCTCCGTGTTCTTAGAGCTTGGCTGTACAGCAAGGCACAGACACCCGCCAGCTAACCAGTACCACAAACAAAGAGAATTCAGACATGTTTGTGTCTACCAGCAGGTTTCATGTTGTTCTGGCCCATGCCTTGATTCTCCATTTAGCAGACAGAGCTTGTACTTCACAGGAGTGTTTTGAAGCTAAAACTCACAAACAGCTGAAAGATGCCCTGTGATTATTGAAAAGTAGACTACAGAAGAATTTCATGAGCATGTTAAAGTAAACTGGATCTTTCTTGGACTGCTGCCACTTTTTGCATCTGGGGAAACAACTTAAAGTGGCAACTGCTCAGCCAGATGTTGCAAATCTATTATTTTANTGGGACATACTCTAAATATGTCAACTCAGGTACCAGGAATGGTACATTCTCTCTAAGACAGCTCTGTCATCAGTCAAAAGTCGTAGCAAAAACTATGTGATTGACTTAGCATCTCCAGCAAAGAGATGAGACAATTCTGCCATGGCATATAGTGTACCCTTACCTGACGAGCAGCTGTAGGGAAGTCAGAAGTGCAGGTATCTGCAGATATGCCATCTCAGATCACATCTGAACAGTGGTGCCTGGCCAGAAATTCAATAACACATATTTGTTCTGAGGTTGTAGAACTACAGAGGGTGAACAAGGAAAATATTAATTACAATAGATTCAGATTAAATTTGTCTGTCCCCCCACCCCAAAAGAATCTTCAAAGACCAAATGCTTTTATTTTCCCCATTCACCAGAGTTTTCTTCAACACAGCAGTTCAACTCATATTGCCCATATGGTGAGACATTTTTTTAAAATTCAACACGCAAAGCTATTCAAAATCAATCAGTAATTCATAACGAATTGTGAATAAAGAAATGCACTGTTCTGTGGTCAGTATTTTTGCCAAGTACCACAATTCTCCCTGATTCTTAACCTGCACTTATAGATGGGGTAGAAGCTCAATGGCACAGAAAGAGCAAGAAGATTGTACCAGATGATACTGAATAGGCATCACGTTTAATTTGCAGTACTCCTAATCTGGGAAATCAGAGACCTCAAAAGCACAGACTTTAAAACAGCAGAAGAGACCTCATCCTTGGGCAGTATATTGCCACAATTCGCAGAATGACCAGCTTAGCATATTTAGTATATCATAAATGGCAGCTACAAAAAAACCCCAAATGAAACATATAGACCAGTAGGACATTTCTTTTCCTCACTGAAGAATAATCAAAAGTTCAAAGGCAGAGAGATCAGGTCTGAGAATTTCTCCAACTTTTCCCATAAACACAACCCTAATCATCATCCTTTCAGTGAGGCAGCACTCATCACTGCTACTCTTGCCCCATCCCACACTGCCTGGTTCTTGGCTCAGAGAGGCACATTTTTCCCCCAGAGTAAACCATCTGAGCAAGGAAAAGATTTAGCACACAAGTCAATTGCAGCACAGACACCTGACTGTGAGATGGACGTTGCTTCTGCAAGGAAATGCTTTTCTTCCTTCTGCAGAGCCAAAGCTCTCAGTTTTACACAATCCTTGGGTGTTGCTTATTGCTGGGGACTACTTCGTCTTTTAGGGAGAGAAGACACATTTTCAATAGTTTGTCTGAATTGCAAAAACACAAGATGGAAGGAAATAAAAGAAAAAGCAACTGTAGATTGAGAATCGTACCCCAAGGGCACATGAAGCGCTCTACAAAGGAAAGAGCACAACAACTAGAGCCTCCTCACCTCAAGCTATGGCAGGTATAAACCCACTCTCCCTTATGCTGTAGACTCGTGAGAAATTCTCCAGTTTTACAAAATTATGTTTTTAGAGGCTGTATCAGTTTCCTGAGACAATTCAGCACAAGGTGTCGGTTAGTGGAGAGCGACAGCAGAGAGCAGGGACAAGCTAGCAGTTTTGGGAACCTGAAAGAGCTGTATCTCTAAACACTCAACCATTCTGTTTGGTTAGGTGCACATTGCACATTGCATTTCTTTTGGTAGTTGAAGCAGGGCCCTGACATTCAGTGATTTTTGCAGCAGCACTTGTCTGAGATAACTTGTTTCCACATGGTTGTAACAGAGCTGGCCAGAGAATTCAGCAGGTTAAAAATAACCATGCAAATAAAACCAACAGTATTTGGGTTAAATATAATCCAAGCTGTTATCACTGCCAGGAAAATACTGCACAGAGTCACTTGCAGGGACAGCACCTGAGCCAAATTTCCTCTGGAGCTCCTAGTCAGTATGGTCTCATCATGAAAGGCACTTAACATTACCTTCCCCTCATATCATGTAAACTGAGAAGGCTTAATCCCCACACGGTACATCTACAGTACAAAAAGATCCTTATTGCTGCACATAACCTGCATATAAACTTAGGCCAATACAATGACATAAATAACAGAACCCAATCACAACATTTTTTCTGGGTGTGGTTTGGTTGGTTTTAACATCGTCAGTGCCATTATTTTCACTTATTTCAATGGGGGACACAGCTGGAGCTGGCCTTTTCAAATACATCACCTAGCTGATGCACAGCTAGTACTAAGCACAAATCCTACTGGTTGCCAAGTTTCACCATAAGCCCCCAAAATCACCTTTTGCAGTGCATTAACCTAGTGCAGGAACAATTTAGCTTGGTAAGTTTATCCAAGTCTTCTCCCAGACAAAGTTTCAGCTCACTGGGCTGAAAAGTCCATTACTTATTAAGGGACATTGACATTCCTGATTTGAAAAACCCTGGAGCCAAAAAGCCTATGGCAGAGCCAAGTCCAGATTCAACACAACAGTCATGTGAAACTTGATTTGAACTCAGTGTGAACGCCTTCCTTCATCCACAAGGACTTTGCAGCCTTTGAGTTTCTACTTTGCATTTCTCTACAGAACAAAGCCCATCTCTCCAAGCAAATCTTTGGTCAACATAGTCAAGTTTCACATCAGTTCCTCACTAAAATATCACACAGAACTTCTAATTTGATGCGACTTCAATGCTCATGGTTATCTGAAACTGATCTAATGAACATCAAAAGTGGATCAAAGCTCCACCAGCAGAGTATTTAGAAAAGCAGGAGTAACTGCAGTTTTTGCTTAAGCACTGATTCAATTTTAGTTGTTCATAGCCTCTTTGCAAGGGCTTGCAGGTTTGATTGCCAGCATCCCACTTGGTTTTAGCTGAACTTAAGAGTGGCTCATTATTATATCCTTAAGGGAAGGTAATATCACACATGGTCACAAGCTCTGCAGTGACCTCAGTAAAATTACAAATCATGATTTGTCCTTCC
This sequence comes from Edolisoma coerulescens, assembly GCA_013397115.1. NCBI lineage: Eukaryota > Metazoa > Chordata > Aves > Passeriformes > Campephagidae > Edolisoma > Edolisoma coerulescens. The sequence goes on from VWZW01006512.1 coordinate 289,550, forward strand.
ATGAATATTTCTACTTCTCTGTATTAAAATGCTAACATCACTTCAAGGTCCTTTGTATAGTTTAATTACATGTCTTCAGTCTGGCATAGATAATGAGTAAACGTATTGCTACTGATGAGCTAGAATTATCACCACTATTTCATTTATATAATTTGATGGAATAAGGGAACAATAAATTCTTTCCCTGTAACTGTAATAAGAGATTGTTCTTGATGTTGCTCTGAAGGAAGGAAAAGGCTGCAGGAGCAGAGCCCGCATCACAGGCAGCTTGCTGCCATGGAAAACTGACTTGAATTAAAACAGTTAAGACATTCAAGAGGGGAACTGCCTGGAACAATTCTTAGCAAAACATTTCTTTTGATCAAAATATGCTGGTTTTGTGGGAACATTTCACAGAGATATCTATTTCAGCAAAATTTTCAAAAGGAAGATCTCTGAGGCCTGGGCTGGACTGTTCTGTCACTGGGAAGGAAATAAAATCATAAACCTGACTTCTTCCACAAAATTCCCTCCTGTGAAATGCTCAAGAGCCATTGCCTCTGTCCTAATGAAGAAGAAAAACAAATACTTTAAAACCTCAAAAGTTGTTGCAAACACTGTCATTCTCTGGCTGGCTGCACACTGAAAGGCTGTTGCTGACTTTGCCTTGCTAGCTCCAGGTATTACAAAATTTGTGGAATGCAAGTGAAGACCACACAGTGATGTAAAGTCTGTATCTATAACATAAATTTCTGCAAGACCTTTAAGATCAGATTGCACACAAGGGGAGTGGGATGGATATAACATTTTCTTTTATAAAATTTAAAATATTGTTATTCATTTCCTTTCTAATGACAGCCCAACACAAGCAAAGCAAACAGGTGTGGTACAAAGAGCTTAACAGTGAAACAGCCACAGAAGGTGACTACTGATGCAGGAAGATCAGCTGTGAGGAGGTAAAGATACGTAAAAAACCCCAAAATGCAAAATCTAGCAAGTATTGAATCTTTTAGTTCACTTTGTACCAGTACTTTATGCACTTTTTTTGAAGTGTACAAGAGCTGACATAAAGGACCTTGAAGGTTTAACATCGGAGGAAACGTTGGCACCATCAAAATAAAAAGGTATTTCCCCACTTTTAAGACTTGCAGTGAAATTTCTCTTAACAAGGTCCTCAAGGGAACGACTGAGGGAGGCTCTGCACCCACTTCTTACCTTCTCTCACTGCCTCACTGCTTTAATTTCTTATCATGCCCTTCTCGGCCTCTAGCACCTCACCAAGGAGCTCATCAATCCCCCGGCACTTTCCACTGACCTTTCCCATATCACTTCAGCTGTCTCTGGAGCTCAGTTCTCAGGCTTCACTGCTCTAGGTTTCCCTAGCTGCAGCATGAGCACTCATAGAGCATGATCTCATCTGCCATGTTTCATTGCAAAACAACAATTCACAAGTATTAACACTGGAGCTTTTATCAATTATTTTGTTGAAAAATCATACACCACAACTGTGGGGCACTCAGCAGCAATACGGCAAAACCAGCAAATACCAGAGATGATGATGTACATCACCAGAGAACAGAATCCCTGGATCCTTCTGCAGAAAAAAAACCCAAGGAAATTTCCAAATGTTAATGGAAGTTGTTTGCCTCATATTGCATTCAGTAAATTCAGTGGATTTTTCAGGCTGCTGGAAGCATGTTTCAGAGGCACACACTCTGCTTCCCTGGCAGAGACATGTTGTTGACTGCAGGGAGAATAATCACAGGAACCCAGCAGATCATAACTCCCAAGATAGGGCATGAAGTGGGGGTGGGAGGGAGAAGCAATTTTCTTAGCTAACCTTGTCCCAAGCCTTTCAGGGCTTAATAAGATCATAACCAACATCTTGAATTATATTCTGAAATAAACAGGTAGCCAGAACAGAGCACAAAGCTCAAGATTTATAGGCTAATAGTAGGTGACCTTCAAGAGAAAGGCTGCTGCAGGCTGTACTCACTGAAGTCCTTCGCAAGAGCAGCCCCAAGCACTCAGTGCTAACCCTGAGGTGATGAAGGCGTGGAGCACATGCATCACTGGAAAGCCATCTCTGCTTCCAGAACAACCATAAATGAAAGAAATAGTGCCATGAGGATTGAAACTAATGAAGTCTGGTTTCTTTTTTATTTGGTTCTTGTGGTTGATTGACTTCTATGTCTAAGACAGCACAAGAGTCTGAAGCTTTTCTGGCAGCAGAGTATTATGAGATTCCTTCCTGTGTGGATTCTCTGGTGTTAAATAACTTGTGAACACACACTGAAACCATGCCACTGAAACCATGCATCCAATAAATGCTCTATTAGTGCCACTCTTCCCTATCTAGTTTCTCATTTTCCCCAACACTGGGGAAACTTATTTACCTTTGAATTTAAAACTCTTCTTTGACACACAAGATTAAGAATGGACAACAAGCTGTTATATGAAACAGGGGGGAGGCACATGCACAGATATACACGGAATGCAGATAACCTTGATTTTCCTCCAAAGCTAAAATGACAGTTGGCTGTATGGAGCAGTTTTATTCTCAGTGGCAGTGAGGGGATTCAGTGATGATGGTTTCTGAGGAAAGCAACAAGTTAATCTTTTGACGTCTAGTAAGTGATCAAGGGACATCATAGTCCCCCATGACAGTTTGTGGAAATATCATGAGTCAAGGCAATGCATATAAGTTTGTTTTGCTAATAAAGCTGGGGGGTTGGTTGCCCATACAGAACTGAAGGACCTGTCTCAGGCCAGTCTCTACAGACCCAGTAAGCAGATGCTGAAATTTCACATGCAGCAAGAACCCATCTCAGCAAACAGGTTCAGACAAGGACCATAAAGCAACTTCCTAACCCCTTTAAAACCACGAGCTACTCTGCGCCAGTGCGGGCAGGATGGGCACACAAGAAATGACAGGTCAGAGTAAAGAATTGGTGATTTTCAATTCTCTGACAGAATACGCTGCTAATTTCCAGTCCTACCAATATGACAGATTTAACAAATACTCTTTACAAGAAGGAAAATATAAATAAATAAGGTGAGGTACAGAGTAGAAAACCCTTTGCCAGGCCAATTCTCTTGATATAACTGAGTAGTGTAAATCAGAGGTAGCAGCCAGTCTAGCAGTGCTGGTTTTCTGTGCTGAACCACAAACCAGTTACTAACAGATTTTATGCAGAGCTGGAACATACTTCTTAGTCCCACTCTCCCTCCTCACCAAGTCAACTGCAGATATATTGGTCCCGAAGGCCACTACTTGAAATTTCCATTAAACTTTTCTGAAAATATAAAGAGCTCAGTAACCAGTACCATCTTTTAAGAAACTATGAACGAAACCAGGGATTCAGCAACAAAAGTAACAGACATTGGTTAGGCAGGTGGCTGAGTTTTACTTAATCCCAAACCTGTACTATAAGGAAAGATGAAACACAGCCCACTCTCTGTTGCAATTAATCCCAAAGGTTAATTTTTGTAGCAGGCATGTTGTAAACAAAGGGGATATTTATTTCAGAGTCCAAGTCACAACAGAGGGAAGGCAAAGGGAAGGCACTATGCACTGTGGATTAAGAGAAGGTTGCAAGACTGGCAAAGCCAGTGCTGACAGATTCCCTTATTAAAAAGTGTAGCTTTGTGTAAGGCCCGCCATTGACAGCTCTGATGTAGCCCAACTTCAGAAAACCAGGCACAATTGGCAGACTGTGCTGTGGCAGGGACAGTGGGGCTAAGGGGCACTTCTAATTTGTCAAAGTTGTATCTAATTCCACTGAACAAAGTTCGCAAAGAGAGATGAGCAGAATCCACAAATGATTGTTCATTCACCAAGCCCTGATGGAAAGATAGGCCAGCACACAGCTTGGGCTTTGTAGAGTAACCTGAGCTTCTCCAATAAACTTTGGATAATTCTGCCTTGTGGGCATAACAGTTTTCCTTGTTTCTTCTTTAATAGGATTATTCCTTACAATATTAAAAAGATAACATCAATGTCTTTCAATGTCCCCATAAACTGTTTCTAGGTATATGAATGGATGCTTCAGGTGGTTTTGTTACTATTTCTGTTATAGACTTATGAAAAGTGAAGATCTAAGAGAAGAACATTTGTTCTGTGAATAAATTAAAATCTCTGACTTCCTTTTAATAGGAAGAGACTCAAAACTGACACATTTAGAGCAAAAAAGAAGAAACTTATTATGCTGAGCATGCCTGTGAAACAACCTCTGAACTCACTCTATTGATGGGAAAATCTTGTCAAAACCAGGCAAACAGCAATCGAGTTATTTACAGTTGGAGAAAGCTTTTCATTTACAGCAATGAATGTTGGATCAGACCCTCAAGTACCCAGTTCTTAAGCAAGATAATTAATGCATAGTAAAAAAAATTATTCCTCCAAATTAAAAGAGAAGCCATAATATATCCTGCCATAACTTAATGGTATTTTCAGGAGACAAGAAGAAAGAAGGCAAACATCTTTTCCATTCCTTTCCTCTCCGAGGAAAAAGAGAATTTATTATTTTAAAAAAGTATCACCTTATCATATTGTATTGTCGTCTAGGAATGAGCTCATTTCTGTCCTCATACATTATTTTAAATGCAGCAGCCCACACTGAGACTGTATGAAGGTAAGACTGAATAGAACATGGATATCTTAATGCAGCAAATTAGGCAACCAAAATCAGCATCCACTTTGAATCAAAATCTGAATAAAATCAAATCAAAAATGGAATAGTTTTCAGCTACAGAACAGTTTTATAAAACTAAGTGCTGGAGAGTTAAAGAACTTTCCATAAAAGCTTCTCTCAGCAGTGTTTTTTCATTTTCTAAGCTACTTTATTTGGATGAGCTGATGCACTGCTCTTCATTTCAAACCAAGCCACAGCGAGATGACCATTTAACATTGAATTTGTCTACACCTGGATCTCATACACAGTGCTCTAACACAAATCTGGTCATTGAAAATTACTGCTTACTGGAAGGCAGAACAAGTTTTGCCTGGAAATATGTTTCAGATCCCAATGCTATTTTTGGGTTTTCAGCAGCCTCAGCAGACCCTGTACTCTCCCTACATCAAACAGACCACAGACTGGATTCCTGGGATGTTATCCCCATAAGGATGACATAAAAGCATTTGCTTGATGCTACGATTTTGCTTAAAGGTGGTGCCCACATTTTTAAATGTGGCTAGTAAATTCAGGTGCATCTCAGAATTTCATTACATATCACATAACCAATCTCATTTGAGGACCACCTATTAAACAACCTACAGTTTGAAGCAGCCAAAATTATCACAAATTTGTTTTTGAGAGAGATACAGACAGACAGACAGAGACATATCTATATAAAATATGCATTTTTAACATTTTTTAAAAATGTTAATTATCTGCATTGCCTATAAGCCACAGTTGAAGTAACAGAGATCATTCCATCTCTAAATCAGATGCCCTAAAAACCACTCAACAATAATCTTTTTTATTAATTAGATCTCTAATAAAGGCTCCTCCTTCAGCCAGGTCTTTGCACATACCCACAAAATCTTGCTGTCTGAGAGGCAAGGACAAGCCTGCTCTTTCCTATGTCAAGAAAGAATATATGTATCATGGTGCTGGCTTGCTTTTTCTCCCCTCAAGTACTAGAGTAAATGAGGATGTAAATCTGTTTGTATTTTGTTTACATTTAATAAATACATGAATTTTCAAGCCAGGCAGGACCATTTATCTCCTAGATAATCATTTGACCTTCTGTCTAATCTAGAGCAAAGAATCCACCTCAGGGATTTCTACAATTCAGAAAGTCTTCATTTAAATATTCAATCTATCACATCTCTTGGGAAATACTTCCACTGATGATTTATGTTTATTACTAAACATGTGCATCTCTTCTTTAGCCTAAATTTGTCTATTTTACACATCCAATTAGTGGACCTTGCCATGCTGTTTTCTCCTAAATCAATAACTTTTATTTTGGAAAACAAAACCAAAAAATCTGAGAAGTTTTCTCATGAGTAGGTATGTGTAAAGTCCTAAATTCTCCCTTAATGTAGTTTAGACCTTGCATTATGCCTCACACATTACAAACCAATGAACAAGCTGCTGAATTGCTTTTCTGAGGAATAAATAAAAACATTTACTTTGCATGATGAAAGGGCATATGGTGAAAATAAAAAGGCAGAACCCAAAAGACTCAGGACAGTGTCACAGCACATCACAGAGTGTCTTTACCCTCCCACGAAAACTATGACAGCACCTTTTACAGGTTTGAATAAAAAAAATTCTTCTCTTAACTGTAAATATAATCTAACCTTGTGCTTCACTTTTTGACACATTATTGTTTGTGCTCTTTGAACTGTCCACATGAGGTGGCATCCTGAAAACACCATGCAGAATTCTTTGTTGCAATTCAGTACAAATCTGATTAAGCTGGAGGCACATGCAGGCTCACTCCAGCTGATCATCTACAGTTCTGAGCACACTTCAGGTATAGCAAGAAGTGATTTGGGCACAAAGTATCAAATGCCAGTCTTCAACAAAGACATGAAGAACAGCAAAACACTGGAGATTGTGCCCTCTAACTACAGCCTGGATATAAAAATCCAGATTTTGCTGCTGTACCTATGCACTTGGGAACTGCTGGAGTATTGGGTTTCTCTCACAGGGGGCTGCCAGTATCTCTTCACCATTTACAGAAGCAGATAGGAGGCAGATGCATTGGGTTACACACGAAAATCCTTTTGGTAGAACCACATTTTGGAGGCTTCCCATGAAAAGAAGAAACATTTTTAGGTAGTGTCTTGCTCTGGCCAGTTTTCAGGAAAGCTTTTGCAGACTGCTCAGAGTTTAGCAGCAAGGAGAGCAGGGTGCAGGCTATGGAGCACCCCCTTAAATAAATGGGGGAAATGAGGGGTTAGGAAGTTGAGGTCTTTACTTTGGGATGAATTGAATCTCAAGTTGTACTTAAGAGCTCAGCCACAACCTGTCCATAGATAAATAAGATACAATTTCATTTGCTCTGAAGATCTTTCCACAGCTCCCAAAACCTTATTAGATAGTCTTTCATGTCCTGACCTGACACTTCCAGACAAAAGCCAAGCCCTCTATGGGAAGGGCTGAATCACACATCCACACCACATTTTCTGGTGCAGAAAAGCTGCTATGATACTGGTGAAAATGCTTTCATCTTTCTAACACCTTCCATCATTAAATCCAATAAGACTATTAGATTTGAATAACACTACATGATAGCTTTTTTATCATTACTCACCCTTTCCTTACCCTCATTAGGCTGCATAATAAAGAAAATTGTCACCTGCATTTTCTATTTATACACATGCTTTTGGCAAACTCACTTCCAGGTTTTCAACATAATTTTTTTTCTGCACCAGAACTAAGGTTTACTTCAGTTTTAATTTCTAATACTGCTTGTTACTTGTTTACAATGCCAACTTTTCATTAAATATTATATTGCCTTTACATTTTTTTCAATTTTTTTTTACATTACAGCTGTTTGAAAACCAGATTGTCCTTTTAATTTTATGTAGGTAAACTGCATAAACTGCCTTGACAAATAACCTTGATCCTATTTTCAATGTCAGCAAATGTTTCTGATCATATTCACAAGCTGTATAATACTGTTTGAGGTATTTTGCTGTATTATTATACATATCTGACATGTAGGGTCATGTTATAGTGATCTCTGAGATACTTAAACTCCATGGGATATGGGTATCAGGAGAGAAGCCTTCAATCTGATTCTGGATTCAGTGCAGCAGGAAAACAGCTCAGGAGTAAGAGGTAAACTCCACATGGATGTGGGAAAAGACAGGATGCTGTTATTCCAGTTAGGTGGGGGAGTTAGAATTGGTGTTTGGTTTCTTTTTTTTTAGAATGCAGCTCTGTGATGCCTGTCTCTCCACAGCTGTTATTCTTCACAAAAGCCACAAAAACTAAAATATTTTCTCTATTTTCATTTCAAAATGACATCTCACAAAAATTAATCTATTATTGCTCTCTGTTAAAAATTGATTACTAATATGAAAAATACTTCACATTTATATGTACTTCAGATACTTTTTAAGCATTTTCCTGGAAGTATACTTTTCATCCTCTGAACAGTAATGTTTAAATGAAGACAAAAATAAACAAGTCTCAACAGCAATAGGAACAAGTGAGGGGTTTGTTTCCACTGCAGGAAGGGGGCTGCCTCTTCTGTTCCAAGAAATCTTTGTATCTGGGCAGAAACATCACTGATGTCACGATGTCTGCACCTAGGAAGAAAGAACAGGGCCAGCTGCCCACATGGCTGCCAAGTGAATGATGGCATTGACCCCATGTAGAGTTACTGGAGCTCCTCACTCGTGGCTCAGAAGCAGCAGGGCCACACTTATGTGGCACCTGGCCAGGACTTGACCATACCTCTCAGCAAAATAACCACCACAGTCCTTCACAGCAACACTGCTTTTGCCTTGGAAGGGTCTGCTAGCTCAGGAGTCTGAGCTGCTTTCCATTACCCAGTATGGGTACACCCAGTGGGAAAATAACTCTTCAAGGCAAGGAAGATGCCTTCTACATACTCCAAAAAGCACCAGGTACTTCCTTGGGCTCTGTAAAACCAATCAAGTGTAATAATGGATGAATCATATGAAAGGGGTTGAAAATGTTACTCTGAAAGACAAACCTCTGGTCTCTCTCTTTGTACCCGTGCAGACTCAATCTGTACTTTAGCTCAAACGTAGACATCCTTTTTCTTTTAAGCACCATCCAGTTTAAAAAGAGGAATGAGAGATTCTGCCACTTCTTGAAGACTCAGCAGCACTAGTTAAAAGAATGGGTGATACGGAGAGACATTTATGGAAGACGGTGGGACAATCATAATTTCATGGATAGGCTTGAAAACCTCTTTTGAGCAGATGTAAAGAGCCCACTGAGTCCTTTTAAAGGATTTACACAAAGAACTTATCAGTTTTGTAGCATTGTTGTGAATTAGAGTCCATACTGCTTCTGCTAAAATTTCTTTATAAACAGAAGTTGTCCATTAATTTATTGGGCTTTTGTAATTGACTTGGGAAATATAGGCCATGAAGAGAGCTCTCAATGAGGAAGAAGTGACACATGGCAAGCATTGTAGTTTTCACATGATGTGCAATATTTTCTTGATTTGAAGAGAATTCTGGCTTTATGAGGACTAGCCTTGCTTTTCCTTACACCAAATAAAGCAATTTCAATTGAGAAATTTCTTTTTTATGATTCTCCACTACTTAATATGCATTAAACAGCAGCACTCCATTGCTTCTGATGGAAGAGGAATCAGGTATCATCTTAATACTTCACAACCAATATTGCTGCCATTGGAAAAGAGCCCAATCCTTTCACCTTTACTCTCCCAAATAAACTTAACTTCATATATTAGACATTAGGCAGAAGAGGGAGGAATAAAGTGTCCTCAAGGTCAACAGGATTACTCAGCAGAAAGATTAGTTGAAAAAAACCCTAACTGTGGAAGCATCAATTCCTACCTGACAGTGGAGTCAGTAACCAACAGAACTGGCTTTAAGAGATACTTAATCCATGCACAGTGGATTTCATCAGCTGAAAGGAAGGCGAACACCACAGCCTGGTGATGACTCAGTAAGCAGATGTCTTTCTGCACAGTAGCTAAGAAGTGAGACCTAAAAATTCTTAGCTTTAGTTTCAAATAAAATAAAGGGCTTTGTTCCCTCAATTCCAAAAAGAAACATGTAGCTTAAGAACACCTATGACCGACTTTGCAGCCAGGATGGACCACCAGGGAAGATGTGGAGTCCACTGGGAGGTGCAGAAAGGTGTCAATTCATTTTGGTGGTGCATCAGCTCTGAAACCTATGTCCATTTAAATCTCACCAATGTCAACTCTCCTGGCTCATCGAGTCCCGCAAGGAAGAAAAGACATGAAGACTTGCACAAGCTGCCATTTCAGGCAGATTGTTACAGCACTGAGAGAGAGTAAAACTTCGAACAAAAAAGCTGCTGCCCTGGCTTTCAGCAAGCTAGTGCTTGCATGAAAATATGAAAGCCTTGATCTCAGTTAGGGTATCTAAACATTTTGCTAACGCAAATAATAAATGAAAATACTATGTTGTAACCTGCAGTTTTGTTTTAGTTTTTTTTTTAATATGTAACATGAAGATGAAGAATGAGGCTTACATTTGACAGGATAAATACATATATAAATTTACCATTGCATCGCACATCTCTATTGTAACTACAAACACAGCAGCTGTGAACACTTCCTACTGCCTTGTAGTATTTTGCAGTAAATCAAAATAATCTGCAGGTTTCACTGCAATCTCAAGGAATTTTTCAATTGCCTTTCTCGCATTTCAACTGAGATCATTTAGCTGAAATTATGAAACATGCATTAGCGATTAATGCTTCCAAAATTCCACATTACTGTCAAATCACTAATACATTACCTTTCATAATCTAATTTGTTCACACACTAAAGTACACAGAACATGCAGAGCTTAGCAAATCGCCTTCTAAAATGTCACAGGTTTTTTTTAATTATTCCTTAAAGGGAAAAGAAACACCCTGCAAGCCTTCTTTCTGCCTTTCATGCATCAGCTTCAGGACTCAACAAAGGACACAGGCCTTGTACGCACTTTGCTACTGGTGAGACACTGAGCCTTTAACAAGACACAACGCTCTTGCTGTGCCATGAGCATGTCCTGTGGTAAAACATGAAAAAAATCTTATTGGACAGAACTGATCCACCAGCTAGAAACGATGGATCAAAACTGCTATACCTTTTTTTTTTTTTTTTTCTGGTTTTTTGGGGAGGTAGAGTAACAACCAGATGCTTACTTTTCGCTTACACACCAGCCAGCATTTTCAATTTAAACTGCAATACTTTATGTGTACCAAGGTCTGGGTTACTGAGCAGTTGGGGACAAGAAGGGTTGGGGAAGCAAACAGGACTTTTAAAAAGCACAACACAAAAGCCCTACAGAGTATCTGGTAACTCTTGAGACATTTCTACCTCTTTTCTTCCTAAAACAAACAAGTCATAAACACGTTTATTTGAAAGTGCACAGCAGCAACCCACAGTACAAAGAAGCGAGAAAGTAGATGTGAAATTCAGTAATAGTTTAGCCTTCAGCAGGATCAGGACTTCATCTCTGAACCCTCTAAATCAGCTGATATTTCTTCATTGACTGGCCAATGAATAAGATCAGGTTATGAAGTTGGACCTGAAGAGGAGAGTGGGGAGGAAGGAGTGACTGACCAGTGACTTCAGACATTCTCCTCCTCTCAGCTTTCCAGCTGCATGGAGGCAGGTGTGTCCTGGGTAGCCCCTGGGAGCACAGAGGAGGGACATCTGGTAGATGCATCAGATTTGTCAGGGCGAGTGAGATTCAGAGAAATGAGAAAGGTGTTGAAACCTGCGTAAGGGACATGAGGAATATGCAGAAGACAGAAACATGGTCAGATGAAGAATACACAAGAGGGAAAAGTGTACACTTCAGCAAAGAATGGAACAGGGAAGAAAAGAAAAAAAAGGTTTTTTCTTACCCCACAACTAACCCTGGAGGAGGAGAGACAAAGCAGAGGGCTTGGTTATTCAGAAGCAGATTGATGTAACAAAATGTTGACAAAAGATGATATGGAAGATGAAATGGAGAGAGCTCAGGGACCAGAGGTTAACAGGGTCTCATGGCTAATACAAAGAAAATAACACAGACAAAAAATTTTCTCTTGTTCAGCTCAGGTTTCAGCAGACTGCTATGCTTCCCCAGATGAGATACAATCTTCACTTGTTCTACTCAGTGTTAAAAAAAAAATTAAAGGCACATTTGTGTAAAAGCTCTGACACCACTTGATGAAAGAGCAAACCCTCTGTTTGAAATGCTCCAAAGGTCTCATGGATCTCAACCTTCTCAAGATCTTTCCCCCCCATTTCCCTACAGAACAGCCACATGAGCAGTGCCTCTTCTTTTCCTGGTCTCTGCGAGCTCAGTCCTGTCAGTCTCTAACACATGGGGACCATCCTTCAGTTCTTGCTCAGATCATGGCAGTTAAAGTTGACTGCCATGCAGCCATGGCATTTCAGCAGTCCAAGCTGTACTGGAAAATTGAGGGGGGTGGGGCAATAGCTGGAAACATCCAACTGGCCGCCAAACGGGCCAACATATCCCAATGAGGAACTCCCTGTGCACGACTACAGTTGACCTGTATTTTTTTCCAAAGCAGAGGTGAGTTCTTGACTCCACAACCCACTAGTTTTTAGAGACTCTTTTCACACCTTGAATGCACCTTGTGTGCAAAGCCTGAAGAGACCTAAGTGGCATTTCTGAATTAAAATGTGAAAAACAATGTCTGAGACATGCTAAGGTATGCAGTGCTTGCTGTACACAGCACTCAATACAAAATCTTGTGCAGGAAGTTTGTCGTCAGTATAAAGCTTCGCAACAAAACTAAAACCAAACAAAACCAGCCAACCAGTCTCAAAAAACTTGGCTATGTTCCTGCCTCTGCCACAGGCTGTTTTGACCCTGCCTTTCACAATCCACATGTAAAATGAGGTTTGACACTGCTCTATCATTGCTGGGGCAGCATTTTGACACTTCAGTGCTATGATGCAATGGGGTTTGGTTGGTATTTTTACTGACTAGCAAAGTTGTGTGTTCATATGCCACCTTTCACCCCAGTGTAAATGCCTCATCTCTGTTTCCAGCTCAGACTGATAGAAGGGATGTCTGAACTCAACTGGTCTCTCAGCTCCAGCACTCTGAAGTGTCCTCCTTCCCTGTGTATCATCCAGAGTTCTCTCACTAACAGGACTTAATCACTTTGGTTGGTTAAAGCAGTTAAGTATAAAACAAATATAAAATGAAGTCCACAACACCCCTCATCTTTGTGCCCATTCTCCCTCATTCTGTAACCAAATACCAGGACTGTAAAGAACCACATAAACAAGGTGAGGAAGACAGCATACGCTGTGGAAAGAGACTGGCCCAGGCGGATACAAATTAGCACACACTGAGCCAAATCTCTGTGCAGGATTGGGTCCTCAAGCCTTCCCTTAATGACTTCACTGAGTCTCTGACCTAGCAATACTGAGTACAAACAAAACCTGCACGAAAAAAGGTGAAATATTGTGCCAAACTATATCACTGCGGGACAGAGAGGTACATGACAGCAAGGGATAACACAAGCCAGCCTGTGGGAAATAAGCAACTGTCAGCACTCACATGTGAGTGTTAAAGTTATATATTTTTAAGTGTGTATTTACACAATCTCAGATATCAGATGTTGAAGCTAGTCACATCATGCTGGCTTCACAGTCACTGCACGGGGGAAAAAAAAGCAAAATGCTCTTTCCTATGGACAGAAGGCAGCAGTGTAAAAACTCATGCAGCCTTTTATTAGCTGAATCATCCTTGCTGTAGCTGACCTAGGGTATTTTGTACCTAATATTTTCAGGGAGATAATTTTCACAGCATACCTCAGCTTCTTAGAATGCTCTCAGAGAGCAAAGTCAATCCTAGGTCACTCTTCCCGTGTAGTTTCCTTTGTACTAAATCCTACTTTCAAGAAAATTCTTGCCATGGTTCAATGGTATTTAACCTATCATATAATATCCAGGTTTACTGTGTTAGAAGAAGCAGAACAGTATTAAGCTTTTCCCACAAGCCTGTGATTGCATTTGACCCAGTAACCTGTATTAGATTAACATTTATTCTACAACTCCACAGCAAGCCTTGGACCTGGCTGAGCAGCACTTTATAGAGGACACTAACCATTTTTACAAGTGGAGCAGGAAAAGGGAATTGAATCTGAGGGAGTAATTCCAAACAAGTATGTTGCTGCAGCGGTTAAATTGTTTATACGAGGAGTTGGGGAATTACATCTGACTGACCTCTCTTTTTATCTGCTTAAAAGACAAAGTGCAGGTCTCCATGGCAAGTGCTAACTCCTGCGGAATGCAGTATAAAAATGCATCATGGCAATAGAACCTCAATCCCCATCAAGGAGGGGGACCTTCAAAGGAATTTAAGCAAGTTAAAATCACCAGGATTAAAAAGGTTTTCACATTAGCCTACAAACATGTTCCTAAGCATTCCTGCTCACAAACCAGGCACTCTCCTGCACTTGCCAAACAAGTTGGGGGACAGGAGGGAGGGGGTGGGGGTGGTGTTGCTTTTTATTTATTAATGTAGTTTTGCATTAACCTTAACCTCATGTGAGTTTAGCCAGAACAGGATTGTTATTATCAGCATATAGAAGAGAGGAGGCCATTGACTGATTAAATCCTCTGAGGACTTAGGTTCATACAGTTGAAACAGCTTCTAAATACTACTGAAAACAGATAAGTTTAAAATCTGTCAGGAAAAGCACTAGAGAAGGCTACTAAGGTTAGGCTACAACAGCCAATACCCAGGTCTCTTCCATTTAAAAATTTACACAGTCAAAAGTTGGGCAAGAGGATTAGCATAATCAAATTTCATTTCATGTGATGTTTCCAACACATCTAAATTTATTCATCATCATCATCATCATCTTATCTGCCTCTTCTCCCACCAGTATCATACAACCAGTAGATGAGTAAAGCATATGCTCACAAAAATCTCAAACAAACAAACAAAAATAAACCACATTACAAAAGGAATAAAATGAACTTCTAATTCTCTCCCATTTATCCAAATCAAAAATCCACTCAGTTTCCTGCAAAATGCAAGAATGCTCCCAGAAAACAATGATGCAGCTGAGGTAATATAAACTTAATCTAGGATTTTCAAAGTTCAGCATTTAGAAACAAGAAAAGGGAGAGAAGAGAAAAAGTTCACTGTCAGTACAATTTGGATTCATTCAGTCACTCTAAAAGCCTCTTCTAAATGCAATGGGAGGAATTTATAAACTGAACTCCAATCTTTAAAACTGTTGGAGAACTGGACAAGAACAGGCCACTCAAAGAAAGTGGGGTTTTCCCCCTCACACCCAGAGGACAAATCTACAGTGTTTGCAGCCGATTCCAATTGTGTTGCTGCTTTGTGGAGAGCAGAAATTGTGCTGAAGAGCATCAAGGCTGTGTCTCCAGCATTCCTCACTGTCACCAGTTGTTTGGGAGTGGACAAGACCTTGAGAGGGGACACAGCTTAGGCAGCTGACTCAAACTGACCAAAGGGATATTCCATACCATATGACACTCTGAAAAACAAGGGGAGGGGTCATTCATTACTAGGACATTTGCCTTTCTGAGAAACCGTTCCTTCCTGGGAAGTGGATGGACATCACCAGATGATGGAAAGTAGAGAATAAATCTTCTGTTTTCCTTTACTTCCACACATGGCCTCTGCTTTTGTTTTTCTAAACTGCCTTTATTTTGATCCAAAAGGGTTTCTTTCCACCTTATTTTCTCTCTCCCCATCCTGCTGAATGAGGAGGGCTTGGTGGGCACCCAGTCAATGTCAGCCCACCACAATGATCATAAGTTAAAACAAAAAAATTCCACTTAAAAGCAGGGGAAGGTACATGTGCTGGAATCATGCACCAGCCTTGCATCTCTTTTGTTCCTCTAACTCAGAGCCCAAGATTTCCAGGAAGGCCATAAATCCCAAATCGCAAGGAATTCATAAAGGATATAAATTGTGACCTGTTTATGAGACATTTACCTCTACTTGGTAAGGCTGTTTAGACTCAGCAGCACAACCCAATTTGACCCCATTCTGTTTGGTTCCACTTAAAAGCTGATGAAATGCTCTCTTACACAAAGATAAATAGGTGCAATTCTGCAGCCTTCAGTGCTACGTGGTTATGTGGCACTGGAGGAACTGTCCCTCCTCTGAGGACAGGTGGAACCTGGAGGTTAATCCTGCAAATCTGTTAGTCCTCACCCAAAAGAAATTGAGGATTTGGCCCAGGTTTTTCAAACAATTATATTCAGAACAAGAGAAGAGGAAAGGTGGGGGAAGAGGCGATTGCGAAGAAAAGCAATGCCTAAGTGCACCTGGGAGATGCTTTAAAGACAGAAATGGAATAGGCCTATGTCTTAGATGAGAGCGGAATCTGCCCTCCGGATGCCACCTACAAACAGGCTTGAGCACATTGATGAAACTGTTCAGCTGAAGCAATTCCTGTCAATACAATGAGCACTGGGTAGAAAGAACGGTGTTTACAAATGCCCTACTTTAAAGCCTCTGTGCAAGGAAAAGAAAACAAAATATTTTTAAACAACAGAACCAGACAGTAAGTGTAAACTCTAGGCAGTCCCTCTCTTTCCTTCAAAATAATCTCATCTTGCTCTTCCTCTTCCCCATGCCAGGCACTGAGCACAGTTCAGCTTCCAGGAGCAGATGTGAATGAAGGAAGCTGATTATAGCTGGCTGTGTGGGTTTTGCATCCTTATGCTTTGCCTGGGCACAGGATGCCTAGTGGGTCACCTCTGCCTTCCTCTGCTTTTTTTTTTTCACTTTACTGGCCACTGAGCAGCAATATTTGTCTGGAACTTGTAGAAAAGCAACTTTCCCCAAAAAAAATATTTAAAAATTGCAAGAGGAAGATGACAACAGAGAAAAATCTCACCAAGAGGGAGCTCTTTTTGTCACAGCTGTGGAAACATTGCTTAAATGGAAAAATGTGATTCTTCTCTCACTACATGCATTCAAGGACTGATCCTGCCCCTTGTAAAGCTGATGCCAAACTTGCCATTACACCACTGGGCCCTGAATGATGGATGTATCATGGTGGTGATGGATGCAAATCACCATCCTAGAAATGAGTGGAAGAAATTGGTTCTGATTTAGCCTGTTCAGCATTAGTGGGAGTCGTAAAGCATCAGGAGAGTTCTCCTGTATACAGTGTGGGGGATTTAAAGTTCCTGCTACAGAAAATGTGCTCAGGTAGAGCCATTTAGCAGTAGTCAGTAGCATTAATTACATGTGTAAGACACAATATGGCATCAAGGCAGCCTTTGGATTCTGTACCCCTCATTAACTATTTCCCCATTAACCTTGACTGGAATCACATTCTAAGCCTAAGTAGTAAGATTTTTCTTTTTATTTGTGAGCATCCCCATTTCATCCTTGAAGCTTCTCAAATTCTTATTCATTGTAAATGGTCCTGCTTGTAATAAAGTGCTAGTGGAAGTATTTACTGTTTGCTGCTTAATTTTGTCCTCATGGAAGTCAATGGATGCCAGCTCCAACAGTAGTTAATATACCTTTGAGCACATGCTGTGACCTTTCTCCAACTCATGCCTGACTTCATTTTCAGATCTCATTAAACAGGAGAAATTATCCTCTGAAAGAGCAAAACCAGAAATGTGCAGATTTGCCGCAGAGCTACAGAGGACAGCTTGATTTAAAATGCACCATGGTAAAGGGGAGGGAAAGTGTGCGGGGGGAAGGCAAGATCCTTCTCATAGTCCCACTAACAGCCATATGAAAATAAACCTGAATGAGAAAGAAGAAGCTTAGAGAGCTCCTGTATTGAAACTCTTTTAGTTTTGTTTCTTGGATGTTTTTGGTGTTTTCTCTTGCTAATGCAAGCAATCTGAATGAGTTCAGCTGCCAGGATGCCAGGAATTTTATACTTGTGCTCTGGCTCAAACACTGCGCTGCTTTGGAGATTCCTCTTGCATGTTTAGTACCAGAGGGCCTAAGTTCACATGTGGGCACAATACACTACTCATATAGCTCCCCTCTTCTCCTATTGTCTACCCTGGAAGCAAACACCCAAGCAATCCTGTTTGTCTAAAACCAGCCAGGCAACTCTCCAACATTTTCCCCATTCAGTGAGTACACAGTGGTAGCAAGATACTATTTATGCATTGTCTCCCTAAAGCCTTCTAAACCAAAATTATGGTTTAGTTGCTAAAAGTCGAATGTGCCTTGGCTGAGAGACAACTATGGGCATTCCAGCACAAAGGAAAACAACAAAAAAAAAGCTATTCCACAATATACCAGCCTGAGAGAGCCCACAGGAGGGCATCAAGAGCAGAGATCCAGAAAACTTGGTCTAGGGTCAGGGGGAGAAGACCAGGGGGATTGGGGAGACATTAAAAAAACTTGGAATGCATAGCCACAGTAGATAACAGGGAGAGGCAATGGCTGCCCTGCACTATGCCATAGCCTGCTACACAGAAGAATATTCTTTTCTGTCTCCTCTGAAGATAAGGCAAGAAATCAATGGGTTAAGTTACAGGGAGGGAAATCCCAGGCTTGTCCTTAGGAAAGCCTTTCTAGCAGTAAGAAGAGTTTTGCTTTGGCAAAGATAGCCTGAGGAAGGGTGTCAAATTTCTATTATGGGAGGTTTTTAACAACAGGTTTGCTGCATATCTGTCAAGGAGGGTTAGGTCTAGTTGATCCTGCCTTGGGGAAAGAGACCAGGCTAGATAACTTATTGTCCTTTCTAGCCCCATTTGCTAAGGTTCAATGATACACCTTGCTGTACTAATACCAGTGAGCTAGGTAGAATTAAGAAGTAAAATTTCAGCGTCTTCATGGGCAGCCTTGTAAACTCTTAGCAGGTAGAAAAATCTAGCACCACAGGAGCAAGAAATTTATTCTACACATCCTGACCTGGAAGTCCAGATGAGTCTTGATCCTGCAGCAGGCAGAAGGCAAGCCAGTTGTGAACCATGCTGGGCTGTGACACTCCTCTCCAAGTTCAGAATTGAGGCCCCAGAATGTCTGCAGTAAGACAGTAAGAAAAATTGTGCTGCCCTCAGAAGATTTCCTTCACAAAGACAAGAGTATTTGTCACTACCTGCAAATTCAACCAGAGCTATAACAAAGGGCATAAGAACAAATTATAAAAGCTGGAGAGTTCAAACCTACTTGAGAGCATTTACCAGTGTGTGGAAACAAAATTTCTAGCACCTCTGACCAAACCCATGAAACCAGCACAAGGTCCAAGGTGATGTGACCAAATTCAAGCTAAGCATATCAGACATATCTTCTGTAACAGTGAGTCAGTGTTCCTGCATATTTCTTGAATAAGAGGGGTTGGATGGTGGTTGGTTTTTTTGCCTTGGGGTTTTGGGTTTTTTAAATCACTTTCACTTCTTACCAAATAAGTGGAAAGCTTCAAAGTATTTGTAAACCACTAATACACGTAAGTATAGAGGTCTGAACACTTCCAGCCTACTACTTTTGAAACTTGACTCATGGTTTTGCGAACAACAATGGCAAGGGAACAATAAAGTAACTTTTGATGGCTCAGAAATACCCAGGTTTTGTATTTTTAAATACAGATGTGAAATTTCATATTGTTCCCTTTATAGATCATTAGTTTTCACCTTCTATTTAAGTATGTCTCCTTGGTGTCATAGTGATTTTCTCCTTTATGATTCAGTCTGTTTCCAGTTCTCCTAGATTTCTTGCCTCTCCAGAGAATACCAACAAAAGCATAGAATCATAGAATGATTTAGGGTAGAAGGGACCTTAAAGATCACCTAGTTTCACTCCGTGTGCCATGGGTAGAGATACTTTCCAATAGACCAGCTTGCTCCAAGCCCAGTCTAACCCCACCTTGAACACTCCCAGGAATGGGACATCCACAATACTTCTATGAGCAACCTGTGCCACTGCTTCACCAAACTCACAGTAAAGAATTTCTACCTAATATCTAATCTAAACCTGCCCTCCTTCAGCTTAAGGCCGTTCCCCTTCATCTATGAATACTTGCCCTTCTAAAAAGTCTGTTTGTAGCTTAACTACTCTTCCATATTACCCCTGAAATACGGGACTCATGTTCAACCCTGGAGAACTGAGGGAGCTTTTGATTATATAAATAAAGGCTGTGATATCTAACCTGTCTTGGCAGTTTTGTCAGACAAAAAGGGCCAAGTACATTTTCATTTCCAGATCTTTTGGCCACTGCCTGCATTTGATAAACTTGTTCTTCTATAACTTTAGGACTTTATAGATGGAGAGTTTGAACCATCTCCATTTCAACTCAAGAGGTAAGTGCAGGTAACTACTGTGTTCTTAGAGTATTGTTGGTACACTCATGTCCTCTCCACTGCTGATAAGCAGGAGAACATCCATAAAGAAAAGGAATCACAGCAAAACATGTCCTAGGGTGGATATGAAAGAGAGAGGAAGGCAGGAAGGCAGGAAAGGCAGGAAGGAAGGCAGGAAAGGCAGGAAGGCAGGAAGGCAGGAAGGCAGGAAGGCAGGAAGGCAGGAAGGAAGGAAGGAAGGAAGGAAGGAAGGNTGCATATCTGTCAAGGAGGGTTAGGTCTAGTTGATCCTGCCTTGGGGAAAGAGACCAGGCTAGATAACTTATTGTCCTTTCTAGCCCCATTTGCTAAGGTTCAATGATACACCTTGCTGTACTAATACCAGTGAGCTAGGTAGAATTAAGAAGTAAAATTTCAGCGTCTTCATGGGCAGCCTTGTAAACTCTTAGCAGGTAGAAAAATCTAGCACCACAGGAGCAAGAAATTTATTCTACACATCCTGACCTGGAAGTCCAGATGAGTCTTGATCCTGCAGCAGGCAGAAGGCAAGCCAGTTGTGAACCATGCTGGGCTGTGACACTCCTCTCCAAGTTCAGAATTGAGGCCCCAGAATGTCTGCAGTAAGACAGTAAGAAAAATTGTGCTGCCCTCAGAAGATTTCCTTCACAAAGACAAGAGTATTTGTCACTACCTGCAAATTCAACCAGAGCTATAACAAAGGGCATAAGAACAAATTATAAAAGCTGGAGAGTTCAAACCTACTTGAGAGCATTTACCAGTGTGTGGAAACAAAATTTCTAGCACCTCTGACCAAACCCATGAAACCAGCACAAGGTCCAAGGTGATGTGACCAAATTCAAGCTAAGCATATCAGACATATCTTCTGTAACAGTGAGTCAGTGTTCCTGCATATTTCTTGAATAAGAGGGGTTGGATGGTGGTTGGTTTTTTTGCCTTGGGGTTTTGGGTTTTTTAAATCACTTTCACTTCTTACCAAATAAGTGGAAAGCTTCAAAGTATTTGTAAACCACTAATACACGTAAGTATAGAGGTCTGAACACTTCCAGCCTACTACTTTTGAAACTTGACTCATGGTTTTGCGAACAACAATGGCAAGGGAACAATAAAGTAACTTTTGATGGCTCAGAAATACCCAGGTTTTGTATTTTTAAATACAGATGTGAAATTTCATATTGTTCCCTTTATAGATCATTAGTTTTCACCTTCTATTTAAGTATGTCTCCTTGGTGTCATAGTGATTTTCTCCTTTATGATTCAGTCTGTTTCCAGTTCTCCTAGATTTCTTGCCTCTCCAGAGAATACCAACAAAAGCATAGAATCATAGAATGATTTAGGGTAGAAGGGACCTTAAAGATCACCTAGTTTCACTCCGTGTGCCATGGGTAGAGATACTTTCCAATAGACCAGCTTGCTCCAAGCCCAGTCTAACCCCACCTTGAACACTCCCAGGAATGGGACATCCACAATACTTCTATGAGCAACCTGTGCCACTGCTTCACCAAACTCACAGTAAAGAATTTCTACCTAATATCTAATCTAAACCTGCCCTCCTTCAGCTTAAGGCCGTTCCCCTTCATCTATGAATACTTGCCCTTCTAAAAAGTCTGTTTGTAGCTTAACTACTCTTCCATATTACCCCTGAAATACGGGACTCATGTTCAACCCTGGAGAACTGAGGGAGCTTTTGATTATATAAATAAAGGCTGTGATATCTAACCTGTCTTGGCAGTTTTGTCAGACAAAAAGGGCCAAGTACATTTTCATTTCCAGATCTTTTGGCCACTGCCTGCATTTGATAAACTTGTTCTTCTATAACTTTAGGACTTTATAGATGGAGAGTTTGAACCATCTCCATTTCAACTCAAGAGGTAAGTGCAGGTAACTACTGTGTTCTTAGAGTATTGTTGGTACACTCATGTCCTCTCCACTGCTGATAAGCAGGAGAACATCCATAAAGAAAAGGAATCACAGCAAAACATGTCCTAGGGTGGATATGAAAGAGAGAGGAAGGCAGGAAGGCAGGAAAGGCAGGAAGGAAGGCAGGAAAGGCAGGAAGGCAGGAAGGCAGGAAGGCAGGAAGGCAGGAAGGCAGGAAGGAAGGAAGGAAGGACATGCAAAAAAGTAACCTCTACCATGTCATCTTGAAAGAGGCAGAAAGGTGTCTACTTGGCCATATTTCTGTGAAGCAACAGCTACATCCAGTGGTCGCTGGAGCTAATTGACACAGGGTCCTTGCTAAAATCTGAAGAGACCTGGAGTTTGGAGGGAAGGGCCAAGGCAAGCAGTAGTTTGGTTTTCAATGCAATAACCACTGCTTCTCTTCTCAGGCCTGCCATGTCCCCATACAGTTCTGGTTTAACTACAGAAGACAAGCCTAACTACTATGAATTGCAACAATAACATATTCTGTTTCTAATCACTCTTGCAGGGGAAAATCAATTCTGATTTTAGTAGCCTTTCTGCATGCCTTAAAACAAGTTCTTTGCCTTTATTATATATGTCAGCTCAGAGAAAATTTGTTGTTGTTTGTGGACAATTGCTTGTTCTGTGGGGAAGCTTTCCACAACCATTCAGCTCTGCTACCAAGACACTCTCAAAAGCAGCATTTCCAACATTCACAATACCTAAAAGAAAAAAAACAGAAAAGGCTCCTTTCAGCACATCAGGGGCAGCTTCACCTGTGCAGAGACCTCGAGGTCAGAGCAGGAGTCCTTATTTCACAGTTTTTTCAGGCATTATATACATAGATGGTTCTTAGATCCAGCCTGCAGTGCCCATCAGAAAAGCATGATGTGTTTAAAGACAGGAGTATTCACTTCTGCTTACCAATTCAAATAGGCAGTGCAGAGCACAGGGATTACTTGTTTTGTCTGCTAGCTCCCATTTGGGAAATTCCTATGGCATTTTACTGAAGAGAAGGTCGTTTGTACAGAATTAGTTCATCAGCTTTATTCTTCTGCCAGAATTCTGCATAATAGTTAAAGATTAAGGGAGTAGCCTTAGTCTAATCATTAGACTACTTTAATTTCAATTAATTAAAATTTAGGTTGTGTAGAGGTTTCATCCTTCTTGCACACTGCAAAATGCTCTCATAGGGAATGGAGCAAGTCTAATGGCTGCATGAAATGCTGCCCACCATCCTTTCAGGCAAAGAAGAAAAAGCTGTATTCTGCCACATTTCTTGGACACAGTTTTTTCTCCTACATGCTTTGATGCACCAAGAAAGGAAAGCAGGCCTTGAGGCTGCAAGATAGTTAATTAACTCTTTGAGTATCAACCTCATTAGAGCTTTGCTGAAAATTCTATTAAGTCCAGAAAGGTAGAAGGATAGAGAGAAGGAGGGAGAATGGAGAAGCATGGTGCTGTAAGAGAAATGACATGCATCGACTTGGTCTTAGGCATTTAATATGACTCACTGCATTAACAAGAAATCACTGGATGATTTTTAGGAGCTACATACAAATTCTTAAAATGGAAAAAAGTATTTTGGGCTATTTCTGCTCAGTCATTCCATAGAAGATCACTTTTATAACATAAGGTATAAAAAAAAAAATGTTATGCAAAGATGCTACCTCTCCTCTGCTCAAGCAGCAGCTCTATGTGATTTTCTAGTACCAAACACACAGGTGTAGCACACTGAAAACATTTTGCCCAAGACCCCTGCCTCCATATGCTCCCAGCATTCCTCCATATATATTTCCCTCCCCGCTTCTGCCACCCCAAGAAAACCCAAACCAAACAAAAAAGAAATCAATGTTAAAGCAGCATGTTTCTTTGGGGTACCAATCCAAACAGCACATAGCACAGTGAGAGAGGAAAGCAGTAAACTTCCTGAAGGTGACAAGCAGGCTGAGCCCTAGGAACTAGCTTTCATGCTCATAACTGACCACCAGTTATGATCAGCATTTATAACAGGGTCAGCATTTATACACAGGGTCCAAATTTCACAGCTGCACTACACTTTCCACCAAGGCAAACTGCACTAAGGCAGGCACACAAAGCATCATCTTTGCTACTCCATCCTGCCCCAGTAAGGTGAAGAACGTGGTCCCCATCCAGCAGTTGCTATTATTACTCCTTTATGTGCTTG